>JALPQI010031735.1:0-10206 GCA_025490895.1 Thaumatotibia leucotreta | reverse complement strand
AATATAGTTGGCAGTTAAAAACTTAATTCAACAGAATAGAACAAACTTAGCCTAGCATTTTGTACAAAAATATAAGCTTACCTAAGTATAAAAATATTTCACTTATCATTTACCTACAAAAATAAACTGTACGGTGATACATGGGATAAAATTTAAATACACATCGTATCAATATAACGCATAACGTAGTTAAAAATATTTTATACAATTACAATAATTCATCCTTACATGAAAACATAATCTATAAAATATGTTATACAAAAGCCAAACCAAATCATACCCATTTTTGTATCCTCACGATTTATACGAGGTTAGTACTCCTGTAGGAGTATACATTAAAAATATAAACTTTTAGATGCTCTAATTTTATATTTTCTTTTCTATTACTTAAAACAAAAACGAGAAAAAAACAATTAATCCAGGTAATGTGGTTCCAAATTAAAACTGTAGTTTAAGTAGTTCCGCGAAAGTTGATGTCACGCACACATCTACATGTATTTTTTTTGTCATTTTGTTAGCAAATCTAATTGGAACCGTAAGATTGACCAAAAATTTTTGTTCAAGGGATTTGCTTCAACATTTTCAAATTCAGTTATTCATTAATTCCCTAAATTTTTTGCAATTACTACTTTGTTTAGATGGTGTGACTCACCTCAACTCTGATAAAATTACCTATACCCAAGGCAGAGTAAGTATTGGCACCTGTCAAATCAAATCTAAAAGCTACTAGAATGGTTACGGTACTGCCGGGAATTGTGCTGCAAATGGAACACTGCATGCATGGAAGATAAATGTTAGCTGACCTCTTTTATATGGCTGCGAAAAAGGACAGTGATATTTTGATCTGACGGATTTTACCCAGGAATTGTAAAGCAGGCCGTAAAAAGGAATGCTACAGTATAGTTGGGCACCTCGCATGGCAATATTTGGTTAGAACTAGGACAAGTGTCGACTAGAAACGTGTCATTAAACAATAACAGTCTATCGTAAAACTATAATAAAACTTAAACTAAAAAGTTGTAAGAAAGTCAATAATATTAAATCTAATAGATTTTTCAACTCAGAAGCTTTTTGGTTACGAACATAACAACACGATAATGTATATAATTATGCTTTCTGAAAATATATAATCTCGACATGAAAGGCATAAGGTCGGATTTAGCAATTTCTCTTGTAAGTGTAACTTTATGCTTTTGAGACAAGGTCGAATTTAGATATATTATCTCATACCCACAGAACCGACCTCATGCCTCTCAGGTCGAGTATTGTATTTGAAGTTATGTGACAGTCGCCATCAGATATATCTGCTATTTATACTGTTTGGTTAGGTGTTTATTTAAATGTAAACAATATTGCAGTATCTTTTTATTTAAAAATGCATTTAAAAATCCAAACTAGGTACTTAATGAATCAAAACAATGTAAATCACTGTATTTCTTTGTTATATCATATATATTTGCTAAAACTTATTTTCTACTCGTGGTTTTAAATAAAAAGATACTGCTACATTGTTTACATTTAGTTAGATATCTAACCAAACAGAGAAAAACGTAGGTTCCAGTTGCAAGTAAGTGACTGGAACGAATTCCCTGCCGTGGTTTTCTCGAGAAACGACAGTATGAGGTTCTTCAAAATAACGAGAATAGATTTTCAAAGTTTCGGAAACGCGCATGTGAATCTCTGGAGTTGAAGGCGTTATACTCTGTTTGGTTTGGTGTTTAAAAAAAGGTAAACAATCTTGCAGTATCTTTTTATTGAAAACTACGAGTAGAAAATAAGTTTTAATAAACATACATAATACACAAGGAAATACAGTGATTTACATTGTTTTTGATTCATTAAGTATCTAGTTAGGATTTTTATATGCATTTTTCATTAATAAGATACTGCAAGATTGTTTACCTTTTTTTAAACACCAAACCAAACAGAGTATAGCGGTAGGGCGACGTCAGTGTGACGTCTGTTAAACTCGCACGCTCTGTAGTGTCAGGTTGTTCCATGAGATGGCGCTGTCTCGAGGTTGAGTTGATTCTGACAAATCGCGCTAGTGGAGTCGAGTTCGACAGTGCTCTATAGTGTCAGGTTGTTCCGTGAGATGGCGTTGCGTCGAGGTAGAGTTGGCGACAGATGGCGCTAGTGGAGTGGTAGATCGCGCTAGTGCGTGTCGGGCGGGTCGAGCGTGCTGCAGCGACACGAGCACGAGCTCACCGGGCACTCCGAGTGCTCCCTGCAGATAACAAGCAGTTATTTACATAAATATCGTGGGACATTGTCACACAAATCGAGTTTTACATTAAATGTTTTTCGAAAGAACATTTGACAGTTTAGAAATGAGCCTTGTATACATGACGTTAAGACTATCGGATAAATTGTGAGTCTTATTAATACGGACTAATATATAACTGTTAAAAAAGTTTATTCTTAGAAATCGGTAACTAAAGTCCCATGGTAGGCATAATTAAGAGTAGTGTTGTGAGCTACGAATAAATAAAACATGCAAGGCGCACGTTATACTAAATTGCCTTTAAAAACGGTCTTGAATAGATTAGTTGACAAGTGTCACTCCCTCTTTAATGCATCACGGTAACGAATCTTAATATCAATCTATGAAAATATAAACCGTCGTTTAAAATAAGTTGTCATTGGTCCATCAAAGTGTTGATTGGTTATATGCATTTCTGCGCTCTGATTATGAGACATTGTTATACAAATCGTGCTAGTCCCACGGTAAGCTTAAATGGACGTAGTTTAGCGAAAAGGATCCAAACTCTGAAATTTGTCACTAAAATAAATGACTTTTCGTTTTAATATAAGTAAGATTTGAAGTGGACTGGATCTTTTTTCATAAACTATGTCCAATTAAAAGTAGTGTACACCGTGTTTTTTTTAAATTCCGTTAAATTTAACAGGCTGCTTGGTACGTTAATTAGAGCTAAGCTCTGAAATGGAATTCGAGATCAAAAATGTAAACAATCCATGACAATGACATGACATTGTGAAGTCAATGTTAAAGTGACATTCCAGGGGTATAAAACTTTTTATTTTTTAACAACTTTATAAATTAACGTCGCATTTTGAGATGGGTTATTTATTTTATTTTGTTTATTTGCACACTTACCAACTATCGTTACAGGTACTAAACCTAAGACAATGCTTGATGTTTAGGTGTAGATACGCGAAAGTCAAAGTATGTTCAATACACAAGTATCACAATCATTAACATATTTTTGGATATGACTATAAAAAACATACGGTCGAGTGTCCGCGGTTCATGATTACAAAAATAATACCTAGAAAATTTGCTAGAATGACGTAAATAATCAACATAATCAATGTTTGAAAACCAATGTCGTGTAACTTTAATTTTTAGAATAGTCGGGGAACGAATACCAGCCTTCATCTATAGTTACAATGGATTTCTATTATAAAATTAAAATGATTGATTTGTAGGTAGAAGTACTAAAATCTGTATTCATGTATTTTGTAATGCTAAATTTTAGGAGCTTTTATGAATTCATAAAAGAGTCATTTGGAGCACCATCTTGTATTGATTTTTTTCAGTACATTGTTATAACTGCGAACCAAATGTTTAAAACTTCTTATCATTGCCAGTAGTATAAATTAAACATCCTACGTTTTATTAAAACTAGAGAAATATATCATAAAAAAAAAATGTATGATATTAAAAATTAGTAAAATATTTAAAAACTATACGTACCGTCAGTGACTGTAAATGCGCATTTTTTTAAAGTATTTCAATGATTTTAGAGAAGAATTTTAGATTACCCACCTTTTGCGATTATTTTTTTGTGGTGGTATCCCATTTGTTTACATTTTTGATCTCCAATTCGATTTCAGATCTTACCTGGTGTATTGCTTTTAGTCGAATTCGAAAAAAAATATTTCTTTCTTAGAATAAGAACTCAGCTGACTGACGGCACATGTCAAAATAAGTTTCATTAGGATGTAATGAAGGTTGCAATACACTTGTTTATAGTAGATTTTTTTTCTCTCTTGATAATGTCAGACGATTCGAAAATGCTTATTAATAAGCTTACTTGAATAAAGAATAGTTTTGACTTTGACTTGCTCAGTCATTAAACTTATTTGTATAATAACTCAATAGCAGTAAGAGTTAAGGTACTAGTTTCTTAGACAAATTGCTTATTTTTGACCTAAAAAAGGTTCCTTTTAATTTAACGGAAATCAATAAAAACACGGTGTATACTCAGTTGAACCAGCCGGCCATGTGGTGCGCGTGTCCGCCATGCCGGCACAACACGCACCAGGAGAACCAGCCCGCGAAGCTGGCGCCCGCCGCCCCCGCGTCACTCACTTGAACCAGCCGGCCATGTGGTGCGCGTGTCCGCCATGCCGGCACAACACGCACCAGGAGAACCAGCCCGCGAAGCTGGCGCCCGCCGCCCCCGCGTCACTCACTTGAACCAGCCGGCCATGTGGTGCGCGTGTCCGCCATGCCGGCACAACACGCACCAGGAGAACCAGCCCGCGAAGCTGGCGCCCGCCGCCCCCGCGTCACTCACTTGAACCAGCCGGCTAAGACTATAAGATATAAACAGTATGTGTGGTCACTTGCAGTTCGCCGTCCCTGGAGTCGTCGCGCTCAGTGTCGGAGGAGCCGATGGAGCAGGACGACAAGTGAGCGCGCGCGCGCTCGTCGCACACATTCCGCACTTCGGTCGCGAGTGCCGCGGCCGACAAGTGGTCCACGCGGTAAGCAAAGAATCTATGTATATTTATGGAACCTGTACATATATATTGTTAAAGAGTATATCGACGTTAGACGCGAGAGTTTTATATGTGACGTTGTGAACTTTACAAACGAAATGTGTCCTGCCAAATGTCCATCTCGAGGCGAGATGTTTGTAGTTGCGTAAAATAATTGTCTATTTGATGTATAATTCATAATGAATTAGCTAAGCTATAGATACGTGTGTAGGTGTTAAAATTAAGACAAATCTTAATTTGAAAGCTTTAAAATGTAGTAAAATGATAATTTGTACAAAAAATATCAATATTTGGAAGAAATGTTTTATATGAATAATCTACGAAGTAGGTAATGTAATTATATAGTAGGCGTCTAGAGAATTGCCTAAATGAATGTTATGTATATTTTCCCTCGTGGGCGTACAGAAATTTATATATTTATATGAAAAAGATACTCAAGATTGTTCTTGTTGTGGAAACTGAGATTTCCTTTCGTGCCCCTGGGGCTTGCCGTTCTTCACTTGTCTACTATACCAAAGATAGTGAACTTTCAATTTTAAATAAATTATTCGACTACTTGCGAGTAGCTGTTTTTATTCACAAACATTGTGAATTTCTGTCTCTGTGATGAGCAGGGATCGGACAAATGTGCGTCATTGTTTGCAATAATATGGACTTGACTACAAAATTGATTAAATTAATAATCGTACGAATAATTTCTTGAAATTTGATTTCAAAGCTTTAAGGTGACTATTTAAAAAGGTTTTCATAGTTACCGGTGTCACATATGTAATTTTCTGAAAATTATTAATTATTCAATCAACTTAGGAGTCATGTCCATATCATTGCGAACAATGACACACATTTTTCCGATCTCTGGTGATGAGTTGAAGTTGTACAAATCGATTGTTTGTAAATTGTACGATTTGAGGAACAAGAGGTCTATTGCATAAGAAATTGGGTCAAAATTCTTTTCCTTGTCTTATTTTGTGTCCCTAAAAAACGTGACGCAGTGATTTTTGTATGAGATGATGTTTTGTTTTGAATTGCTCATGTATGGATTAAAATCTAACGCGAAAAAGAAATACAAGTGCACCGGATTTTTTTAAATATACTGAGTCGAAACAGCCACTAAAAGCGTGACAGAGTGGTATAAAACAAGACAACGAAAATAATTTTGACCCAATTACCACTGATATTACAAGCGGAAGTCTCTTTTCTATCTCTTACTAGAAAGAGACTTCCGCTTGTATTATTATTCATAATTTGTTATGCAATAGGCCTCTGCTATCCCGGGTATTTGAGCCATGTTTAGAGCAGGACTCTATTTACTAACTTTGCATTAAAGGATATTTTCAGATCCTTCTGTGTATACTGTTCAAAGAAAATGTGCAATACCTATATGTAGTTTGGCCCTTTTCATAGTCAGTACAATACAATTGTCATTCGAAGCTAAACGGGCAGACGTAGTTTTTCAATGGCGGTACAATATTACTGTACTACATTTGTGTGAGGGCGCGTCCCATTAGTTTTATACATCCATTTTATTAGAGCTTAAATTCAAAAGTATAGACCTAATGGAACGAACCCAAGCTTTTGGCTTCAATCACTCAGATTCAGATATATTTGTGAATTTTTAGCTTGATACAGTGAGACTGGATTTTTGGAAAAGATTTGTCTGTCATTGAAATAGACGTGTATTGGTATACGTGTGTCCACTGGTGGGATGTCTGGGTCTGAGTGGTGGGACCCGTGTGGGGCTCCCACAGGATACAATCCTGTGTTAAATAAATACAATGTTGTGTCTTTGAGAATTTTATTGTTAAATTGGAATACAGATGAAATAATTATTTAATAAATGTATATATACATATATATATATATTTGGAAATATATGAGCATTTTTATTTTACATTTTTGTTTTTATAACAACGCGATTGCGTTCGTCACCCGATGGCAATCCTCTACTGGATAGTACTCAGTAACACTATTTTACTAAATTTACCATTAATAAATAGACTAATTCCTCAATTTACTATAATTTTACACAAAACTACACTGACTCAAAAGAGAATTGCCATCAAATCCCTTCCATTAGAATATAGTTGGCAGTTAAAAACTTAATTCAACAGAATAGAACAAACTTAGCCTAGCATTTTGTACAAAAATATAAGCTTACCTAAGTATAAAAATATTTCACTTATCATTTACCTACAAAAATAAACTGTACGGTGATACATGGGATAAAATTTAAATACACATCGTATCAATATAACGCATAACGTAGTTAAAAATATTTTATACAATTACAATAATTCATCCTTACATGAAAACATAATCTATAAAATATGTTATACAAAAGCCAAACCAAATCATACCCATTTTTGTATCCTCACGATTTATACGAGGTTAGTACTCCTGTAGGAGTATACATTAAAAATATAAACTTTTAGATGCTCTAATTTTATATTTTCTTTTCTATTACTTAAAACAAAAACGAGAAAAAAACAATTAATCCAGGTAATGTGGTTCCAAATTAAAACTGTAGTTTAAGTAGTTCCGCGAAAGTTGATGTCACGCACACATCTACATGTATTTTTTTTGTCATTTTGTTAGCAAATCTAATTGGAACCGTAAGATTGACCAAAAATTTTGTTCAAGGGATTTGCTTCAACATTTTCAAATTCAGTTATTCATTAATTCCCTAAATTTTTTGCAATTACTACTTTGTTTAGATGGTGTGACTCACCTCAACTCTGATAAAATTACCTATACCCAAGGCAGAGTAAGTATTGGCACCTGTCAAATCAAATCTAAAAGCTACTAGAATGGTTACGGTACTGCCGGGAATTGTGCTGCAAATGGAACACTGCATGCATGGAAGATAAATGTTAGCTGACCTCTTTTATATGGCTGCGAAAAAGGACAGTGATATTTTGATCTGACGGATTTTACCCAGGAATTGTAAAGCAGGCCGTAAAAAGGAATGCTACAGTATAGTTGGGCACCTCGCATGGCAATATTTGGTTAGAACTAGGACAAGTGTCGACTAGAAACGTGTCATTAAACAATAACAGTCTATCGTAAAACTATAATAAAACTTAAACTAAAAAGTTGTAAGAAAGTCAATAATATTAAATCTAATAGATTTTTCAACTCAGAAGCTTTTTGGTTACGAACATAACAACACGATAATGTATATAATTATGCTTTCTGAAAATATATAATCTCGACATGAAAGGCATAAGGTCGGATTTAGCAATTTCTCTTGTAAGTGTAACTTTATGCTTTTGAGACAAGGTCGAATTTAGATATATTATCTCATACCCACAGAACCGACCTCATGCCTCTCAGGTCGAGTATTGTATTTGAAGTTATGTGACAGTCGCCATCAGATATATCTGCTATTTATACTGTTTGGTTAGGTGTTTATTTAAATGTAAACAATATTGCAGTATCTTTTTATTTAAAAATGCATTTAAAAATCCAAACTAGGTACTTAATGAATCAAAACAATGTAAATCACTGTATTTCTTTGTTATATCATATATATTTGCTAAAACTTATTTTCTACTCGTGGTTTTAAATAAAAAGATACTGCTACATTGTTTACATTTAGTTAGATATCTAACCAAACAGAGAAAAACGTAGGTTCCAGTTGCAAGTAAGTGACTGGAACGAATTCCCTGCCGTGGTTTTCTCGAGAAACGACAGTATGAGGTTCTTCAAAATAACGAGAATAGATTTTCAAAGTTTCGGAAACGCGCATGTGAATCTCTGGAGTTGAAGGCGTTATACTCTGTTTGGTTTGGTGTTTAAAAAAAGGTAAACAATCTTGCAGTATCTTTTTATTGAAAACTACGAGTAGAAAATAAGTTTTAATAAACATACATAATACACAAGGAAATACAGTGATTTACATTGTTTTTGATTCATTAAGTATCTAGTTAGGATTTTTATATGCATTTTTCATTAATAAGATACTGCAAGATTGTTTACCTTTTTTTAAACACCAAACCAAACAGAGTATAGCGGTAGGGCGACGTCAGTGTGACGTCTGTTAAACTCGCACGCTCTGTAGTGTCAGGTTGTTCCATGAGATGGCGCTGTCTCGAGGTTGAGTTGATTCTGACAAATCGCGCTAGTGGAGTCGAGTTCGACAGTGCTCTATAGTGTCAGGTTGTTCCGTGAGATGGCGTTGCGTCGAGGTAGAGTTGGCGACAGATGGCGCTAGTGGAGTGGTAGATCGCGCTAGTGCGTGTCGGGCGGGTCGAGCGTGCTGCAGCGACACGAGCACGAGCTCACCGGGCACTCCGAGTGCTCCCTGCAGATAACAAGCAGTTATTTACATAAATATCGTGGGACATTGTCACACAAATCGAGTTTTACATTAAATGTTTTTCGAAAGAACATTTGACAGTTTAGAAATGAGCCTTGTATACATGACGTTAAGACTATCGGATAAATTGTGAGTCTTATTAATACGGACTAATATATAACTGTTAAAAAAGTTTATTCTTAGAAATCGGTAACTAAAGTCCCATGGTAGGCATAATTAAGAGTAGTGTTGTGAGCTACGAATAAATAAAACATGCAAGGCGCACGTTATACTAAATTGCCTTTAAAAACGGTCTTGAATAGATTAGTTGACAAGTGTCACTCCCTCTTTAATGCATCACGGTAACGAATCTTAATATCAATCTATGAAAATATAAACCGTCGTTTAAAATAAGTTGTCATTGGTCCATCAAAGTGTTGATTGGTTATATGCATTTCTGCGCTCTGATTATGAGACATTGTTATACAAATCGTGCTAGTCCCACGGTAAGCTTAAATGGACGTAGTTTAGCGAAAAGGATCCAAACTCTGAAATTTGTCACTAAAATAAATGACTTTTCGTTTTAATATAAGTAAGATTTGAAGTGGACTGGATCTTTTTTCATAAACTATGTCCAATTAAAAGTAGTGTACACCGTGTTTTTTTTAAATTCCGTTAAATTTAACAGGCTGCTTGGTACGTTAATTAGAGCTAAGCTCTGAAATGGAATTCGAGATCAAAAATGTAAACAATCCATGACAATGACATGACATTGTGAAGTCAATGTTAAAGTGACATTCCAGGGGTATAAAACTTTTTATTTTTTAACAACTTTATAAATTAACGTCGCATTTTGAGATGGGTTATTTATTTTATTTTGTTTATTTGCACACTTACCAACTATCGTTACAGGTACTAAACCTAAGACAATGCTTGATGTTTAGGTGTAGATACGCGAAAGTCAAAGTATGTTCAATACACAAGTATCACAATCATTAACATATTTTTGGATATGACTATAAAAAACATACGGTCGAGTGTCCGCGGTTCATGATTACAAAAATAATACCTAGAAAATTTGCTAGAATGACGTAAATAATCAACATAATCAATGTTTGAAAACCAATGTCGTGTAACTTTAATTTTTAGAATAGTCGGGG
>JALPQI010031734.1:0-13970 GCA_025490895.1 Thaumatotibia leucotreta | reverse complement strand
TATTAGAGAAGAATTTTAGATTACCCACCTTTTGCGATTATTTTTTTGTGGTGGTATCCCATTTGTTTACATTTTTGATCTCCAATTCGATTTCAGATCTTACCTGGTGTATTGCTTTTAGTCGAATTCGAAAAAAAATATTTCTTTCTTAGAATAAGAACTCAGCTGACTGACGGCACATGTCAAAATAAGTTTCATTAGGATGTAATGAAGGTTGCAATACACTTGTTTATAGTAGATTTTTTTTCTCTCTTGATAATGTCAGACGATTCGAAAATGCTTATTAATAAGCTTACTTGAATAAAGAATAGTTTTGACTTTGACTTGCTCAGTCATTAAACTTATTTGTATAATAACTCAATAGCAGTAAGAGTTAAGGTACTAGTTTCTTAGACAAATTGCTTATTTTTGACCTAAAAAAGGTTCCTTTTAATTTAACGGAAATCAATAAAAACACGGTGTATACTCAGTTGAACCAGCCGGCCATGTGGTGCGCGTGTCCGCCATGCCGGCACAACACGCACCAGGAGAACCAGCCCGCGAAGCTGGCGCCCGCCGCCCCCGCGTCACTCACTTGAACCAGCCGGCCATGTGGTGCGCGTGTCCGCCATGCCGGCACAACACGCACCAGGAGAACCAGCCCGCGAAGCTGGCGCCCGCCGCCCCCGCGTCACTCACTTGAACCAGCCGGCCATGTGGTGCGCGTGTCCGCCATGCCGGCACAACACGCACCAGGAGAACCAGCCCGCGAAGCTGGCGCCCGCCGCCCCCGCGTCACTCACTTGAACCAGCCGGCTAAGACTATAAGATATAAACAGTATGTGTGGTCACTTGCAGTTCGCCGTCCCTGGAGTCGTCGCGCTCAGTGTCGGAGGAGCCGATGGAGCAGGACGACAAGTGAGCGCGCGCGCGCTCGTCGCACACATTCCGCACTTCGGTCGCGAGTGCCGCGGCCGACAAGTGGTCCACGCGGTAAGCAAAGAATCTATGTATATTTATGGAACCTGTACATATATATTGTTAAAGAGTATATCGACGTTAGACGCGAGAGTTTTATATGTGACGTTGTGAACTTTACAAACGAAATGTGTCCTGCCAAATGTCCATCTCGAGGCGAGATGTTTGTAGTTGCGTAAAATAATTGTCTATTTGATGTATAATTCATAATGAATTAGCTAAGCTATAGATACGTGTGTAGGTGTTAAAATTAAGACAAATCTTAATTTGAAAGCTTTAAAATGTAGTAAAATGATAATTTGTACAAAAAATATCAATATTTGGAAGAAATGTTTTATATGAATAATCTACGAAGTAGGTAATGTAATTATATAGTAGGCGTCTAGAGAATTGCCTAAATGAATGTTATGTATATTTTCCCTCGTGGGCGTACAGAAATTTATATATTTATATGAAAAAGATACTCAAGATTGTTCTTGTTGTGGAAACTGAGATTTCCTTTCGTGCCCCTGGGGCTTGCCGTTCTTCACTTGTCTACTATACCAAAGATAGTGAACTTTCAATTTTAAATAAATTATTCGACTACTTGCGAGTAGCTGTTTTTATTCACAAACATTGTGAATTTCTGTCTCTGTGATGAGCAGGGATCGGACAAATGTGCGTCATTGTTTGCAATAATATGGACTTGACTACAAAATTGATTAAATTAATAATCGTACGAATAATTTCTTGAAATTTGATTTCAAAGCTTTAAGGTGACTATTTAAAAAGGTTTTCATAGTTACCGGTGTCACATATGTAATTTTCTGAAAATTATTAATTATTCAATCAACTTAGGAGTCATGTCCATATCATTGCGAACAATGACACACATTTTTCCGATCTCTGGTGATGAGTTGAAGTTGTACAAATCGATTGTTTGTAAATTGTACGATTTGAGGAACAAGAGGTCTATTGCATAAGAAATTGGGTCAAAATTCTTTTCCTTGTCTTATTTTGTGTCCCTAAAAAACGTGACGCAGTGATTTTTGTATGAGATGATGTTTTGTTTTGAATTGCTCATGTATGGATTAAAATCTAACGCGAAAAAGAAATACAAGTGCACCGGATTTTTTTAAATATACTGAGTCGAAACAGCCACTAAAAGCGTGACAGAGTGGTATAAAACAAGACAACGAAAATAATTTTGACCCAATTACCACTGATATTACAAGCGGAAGTCTCTTTTCTATCTCTTACTAGAAAGAGACTTCCGCTTGTATTATTATTCATAATTTGTTATGCAATAGGCCTCTGCTATCCCGGGTATTTGAGCCATGTTTAGAGCAGGACTCTATTTACTAACTTTGCATTAAAGGATATTTTCAGATCCTTCTGTGTATACTGTTCAAAGAAAATGTGCAATACCTATATGTAGTTTGGCCCTTTTCATAGTCAGTACAATACAATTGTCATTCGAAGCTAAACGGGCAGACGTAGTTTTTCAATGGCGGTACAATATTACTGTACTACATTTGTGTGAGGGCGCGTCCCATTAGTTTTATACATCCATTTTATTAGAGCTTAAATTCAAAAGTATAGACCTAATGGAACGAACCCAAGCTTTTGGCTTCAATCACTCAGATTCAGATATATTTGTGAATTTTTAGCTTGATACAGTGAGACTGGATTTTTGGAAAAGATTTGTCTGTCATTGAAATAGACGTGTATTGGTATACGTGTGTCCACTGGTGGGATGTCTGGGTCTGAGTGGTGGGACCCGTGTGGGGCTCCCACAGGATACAATCCTGTGTTAAATAAATACAATGTTGTGTCTTTGAGAATTTTATTGTTAAATTGGAATACAGATGAAATAATTATTTAATAAATGTATATATACATATATATATATATTTGGAAATATATGAGCATTTTTATTTTACATTTTTGTTTTTATAACAACGCGATTGCGTTCGTCACCCGATGGCAATCCTCTACTGGATAGTACTCAGTAACACTATTTTACTAAATTTACCATTAATAAATAGACTAATTCCTCAATTTACTATAATTTTACACAAAACTACACTGACTCAAAAGAGAATTGCCATCAAATCCCTTCCATTAGAATATAGTTGGCAGTTAAAAACTTAATTCAACAGAATAGAACAAACTTAGCCTAGCATTTTGTACAAAAATATAAGCTTACCTAAGTATAAAAATATTTCACTTATCATTTACCTACAAAAATAAACTGTACGGTGATACATGGGATAAAATTTAAATACACATCGTATCAATATAACGCATAACGTAGTTAAAAATATTTTATACAATTACAATAATTCATCCTTACATGAAAACATAATCTATAAAATATGTTATACAAAAGCCAAACCAAATCATACCCATTTTTGTATCCTCACGATTTATACGAGGTTAGTACTCCTGTAGGAGTATACATTAAAAATATAAACTTTTAGATGCTCTAATTTTATATTTTCTTTTCTATTACTTAAAACAAAAACGAGAAAAAAACAATTAATCCAGGTAATGTGGTTCCAAATTAAAACTGTAGTTTAAGTAGTTCCGCGAAAGTTGATGTCACGCACACATCTACATGTATTTTTTTTGTCATTTTGTTAGCAAATCTAATTGGAACCGTAAGATTGACCAAAAATTTTGTTCAAGGGATTTGCTTCAACATTTTCAAATTCAGTTATTCATTAATTCCCTAAATTTTTTGCAATTACTACTTTGTTTAGATGGTGTGACTCACCTCAACTCTGATAAAATTACCTATACCCAAGGCAGAGTAAGTATTGGCACCTGTCAAATCAAATCTAAAAGCTACTAGAATGGTTACGGTACTGCCGGGAATTGTGCTGCAAATGGAACACTGCATGCATGGAAGATAAATGTTAGCTGACCTCTTTTATATGGCTGCGAAAAAGGACAGTGATATTTTGATCTGACGGATTTTACCCAGGAATTGTAAAGCAGGCCGTAAAAAGGAATGCTACAGTATAGTTGGGCACCTCGCATGGCAATATTTGGTTAGAACTAGGACAAGTGTCGACTAGAAACGTGTCATTAAACAATAACAGTCTATCGTAAAACTATAATAAAACTTAAACTAAAAAGTTGTAAGAAAGTCAATAATATTAAATCTAATAGATTTTTCAACTCAGAAGCTTTTTGGTTACGAACATAACAACACGATAATGTATATAATTATGCTTTCTGAAAATATATAATCTCGACATGAAAGGCATAAGGTCGGATTTAGCAATTTCTCTTGTAAGTGTAACTTTATGCTTTTGAGACAAGGTCGAATTTAGATATATTATCTCATACCCACAGAACCGACCTCATGCCTCTCAGGTCGAGTATTGTATTTGAAGTTATGTGACAGTCGCCATCAGATATATCTGCTATTTATACTGTTTGGTTAGGTGTTTATTTAAATGTAAACAATATTGCAGTATCTTTTTATTTAAAAATGCATTTAAAAATCCAAACTAGGTACTTAATGAATCAAAACAATGTAAATCACTGTATTTCTTTGTTATATCATATATATTTGCTAAAACTTATTTTCTACTCGTGGTTTTAAATAAAAAGATACTGCTACATTGTTTACATTTAGTTAGATATCTAACCAAACAGAGAAAAACGTAGGTTCCAGTTGCAAGTAAGTGACTGGAACGAATTCCCTGCCGTGGTTTTCTCGAGAAACGACAGTATGAGGTTCTTCAAAATAACGAGAATAGATTTTCAAAGTTTCGGAAACGCGCATGTGAATCTCTGGAGTTGAAGGCGTTATACTCTGTTTGGTTTGGTGTTTAAAAAAAGGTAAACAATCTTGCAGTATCTTTTTATTGAAAACTACGAGTAGAAAATAAGTTTTAATAAACATACATAATACACAAGGAAATACAGTGATTTACATTGTTTTTGATTCATTAAGTATCTAGTTAGGATTTTTATATGCATTTTTCATTAATAAGATACTGCAAGATTGTTTACCTTTTTTTAAACACCAAACCAAACAGAGTATAGCGGTAGGGCGACGTCAGTGTGACGTCTGTTAAACTCGCACGCTCTGTAGTGTCAGGTTGTTCCATGAGATGGCGCTGTCTCGAGGTTGAGTTGATTCTGACAAATCGCGCTAGTGGAGTCGAGTTCGACAGTGCTCTATAGTGTCAGGTTGTTCCGTGAGATGGCGTTGCGTCGAGGTAGAGTTGGCGACAGATGGCGCTAGTGGAGTGGTAGATCGCGCTAGTGCGTGTCGGGCGGGTCGAGCGTGCTGCAGCGACACGAGCACGAGCTCACCGGGCACTCCGAGTGCTCCCTGCAGATAACAAGCAGTTATTTACATAAATATCGTGGGACATTGTCACACAAATCGAGTTTTACATTAAATGTTTTTCGAAAGAACATTTGACAGTTTAGAAATGAGCCTTGTATACATGACGTTAAGACTATCGGATAAATTGTGAGTCTTATTAATACGGACTAATATATAACTGTTAAAAAAGTTTATTCTTAGAAATCGGTAACTAAAGTCCCATGGTAGGCATAATTAAGAGTAGTGTTGTGAGCTACGAATAAATAAAACATGCAAGGCGCACGTTATACTAAATTGCCTTTAAAAACGGTCTTGAATAGATTAGTTGACAAGTGTCACTCCCTCTTTAATGCATCACGGTAACGAATCTTAATATCAATCTATGAAAATATAAACCGTCGTTTAAAATAAGTTGTCATTGGTCCATCAAAGTGTTGATTGGTTATATGCATTTCTGCGCTCTGATTATGAGACATTGTTATACAAATCGTGCTAGTCCCACGGTAAGCTTAAATGGACGTAGTTTAGCGAAAAGGATCCAAACTCTGAAATTTGTCACTAAAATAAATGACTTTTCGTTTTAATATAAGTAAGATTTGAAGTGGACTGGATCTTTTTTCATAAACTATGTCCAATTAAAAGTAGTGTACACCGTGTTTTTTTTAAATTCCGTTAAATTTAACAGGCTGCTTGGTACGTTAATTAGAGCTAAGCTCTGAAATGGAATTCGAGATCAAAAATGTAAACAATCCATGACAATGACATGACATTGTGAAGTCAATGTTAAAGTGACATTCCAGGGGTATAAAACTTTTTATTTTTTAACAACTTTATAAATTAACGTCGCATTTTGAGATGGGTTATTTATTTTATTTTGTTTATTTGCACACTTACCAACTATCGTTACAGGTACTAAACCTAAGACAATGCTTGATGTTTAGGTGTAGATACGCGAAAGTCAAAGTATGTTCAATACACAAGTATCACAATCATTAACATATTTTTGGATATGACTATAAAAAACATACGGTCGAGTGTCCGCGGTTCATGATTACAAAAATAATACCTAGAAAATTTGCTAGAATGACGTAAATAATCAACATAATCAATGTTTGAAAACCAATGTCGTGTAACTTTAATTTTTAGAATAGTCGGGGAACGAATACCAGCCTTCATCTATAGTTACAATGGATTTCTATTATAAAATTAAAATGATTGATTTGTAGGTAGAAGTACTAAAATCTGTATTCATGTATTTTGTAATGCTAAATTTTAGGAGCTTTTATGAATTCATAAAAGAGTCATTTGGAGCACCATCTTGTATTGATTTTTTTCAGTACATTGTTATAACTGCGAACCAAATGTTTAAAACTTCTTATCATTGCCAGTAGTATAAATTAAACATCCTACGTTTTATTAAAACTAGAGAAATATATCATAAAAAAAAAATGTATGATATTAAAAATTAGTAAAATATTTAAAAACTATACGTACCGTCAGTGACTGTAAATGCGCATTTTTTTAAAGTATTTCAATGATTTTAGAGAAGAATTTTAGATTACCCACCTTTTGCGATTATTTTTTTGTGGTGGTATCCCATTTGTTTACATTTTTGATCTCCAATTCGATTTCAGATCTTACCTGGTGTATTGCTTTTAGTCGAATTCGAAAAAAAATATTTCTTTCTTAGAATAAGAACTCAGCTGACTGACGGCACATGTCAAAATAAGTTTCATTAGGATGTAATGAAGGTTGCAATACACTTGTTTATAGTAGATTTTTTTTCTCTCTTGATAATGTCAGACGATTCGAAAATGCTTATTAATAAGCTTACTTGAATAAAGAATAGTTTTGACTTTGACTTGCTCAGTCATTAAACTTATTTGTATAATAACTCAATAGCAGTAAGAGTTAAGGTACTAGTTTCTTAGACAAATTGCTTATTTTTGACCTAAAAAAGGTTCCTTTTAATTTAACGGAAATCAATAAAAACACGGTGTATACTCAGTTGAACCAGCCGGCCATGTGGTGCGCGTGTCCGCCATGCCGGCACAACACGCACCAGGAGAACCAGCCCGCGAAGCTGGCGCCCGCCGCCCCCGCGTCACTCACTTGAACCAGCCGGCCATGTGGTGCGCGTGTCCGCCATGCCGGCACAACACGCACCAGGAGAACCAGCCCGCGAAGCTGGCGCCCGCCGCCCCCGCGTCACTCACTTGAACCAGCCGGCCATGTGGTGCGCGTGTCCGCCATGCCGGCACAACACGCACCAGGAGAACCAGCCCGCGAAGCTGGCGCCCGCCGCCCCCGCGTCACTCACTTGAACCAGCCGGCCATGTGGTGCGCGTGTCCGCCATGCCGGCACAACACGCACCAGGAGAACCAGCCCGCGAAGCTGGCGCCCGCCGCCCCCGCGTCACTCACTTGAACCAGCCGGCCATGTGGTGCGCGTGTCCGCCATGCCGGCACAACACGCACCAGGAGAACCAGCCCGCGAAGCTGGCGCCCGCCGCCCCCGCGTCACTCACTTGAACCAGCCGGCCATGTGGTGCGCGTGTCCGCCATGCCGGCACAACACGCACCAGGAGAACCAGCCCGCGAAGCTGGCGCCCGCCGCCCCCGCGTCACTCACTTGAACCAGCCGGCTAAGACTATAAGATATAAACAGTATGTGTGGTCACTTGCAGTTCGCCGTCCCTGGAGTCGTCGCGCTCAGTGTCGGAGGAGCCGATGGAGCAGGACGACAAGTGAGCGCGCGCGCGCTCGTCGCACACATTCCGCACTTCGGTCGCGAGTGCCGCGGCCGACAAGTGGTCCACGCGGTAAGCAAAGAATCTATGTATATTTATGGAACCTGTACATATATATTGTTAAAGAGTATATCGACGTTAGACGCGAGAGTTTTATATGTGACGTTGTGAACTTTACAAACGAAATGTGTCCTGCCAAATGTCCATCTCGAGGCGAGATGTTTGTAGTTGCGTAAAATAATTGTCTATTTGATGTATAATTCATAATGAATTAGCTAAGCTATAGATACGTGTGTAGGTGTTAAAATTAAGACAAATCTTAATTTGAAAGCTTTAAAATGTAGTAAAATGATAATTTGTACAAAAAATATCAATATTTGGAAGAAATGTTTTATATGAATAATCTACGAAGTAGGTAATGTAATTATATAGTAGGCGTCTAGAGAATTGCCTAAATGAATGTTATGTATATTTTCCCTCGTGGGCGTACAGAAATTTATATATTTATATGAAAAAGATACTCAAGATTGTTCTTGTTGTGGAAACTGAGATTTCCTTTCGTGCCCCTGGGGCTTGCCGTTCTTCACTTGTCTACTATACCAAAGATAGTGAACTTTCAATTTTAAATAAATTATTCGACTACTTGCGAGTAGCTGTTTTTATTCACAAACATTGTGAATTTCTGTCTCTGTGATGAGCAGGGATCGGACAAATGTGCGTCATTGTTTGCAATAATATGGACTTGACTACAAAATTGATTAAATTAATAATCGTACGAATAATTTCTTGAAATTTGATTTCAAAGCTTTAAGGTGACTATTTAAAAAGGTTTTCATAGTTACCGGTGTCACATATGTAATTTTCTGAAAATTATTAATTATTCAATCAACTTAGGAGTCATGTCCATATCATTGCGAACAATGACACACATTTTTCCGATCTCTGGTGATGAGTTGAAGTTGTACAAATCGATTGTTTGTAAATTGTACGATTTGAGGAACAAGAGGTCTATTGCATAAGAAATTGGGTCAAAATTCTTTTCCTTGTCTTATTTTGTGTCCCTAAAAAACGTGACGCAGTGATTTTTGTATGAGATGATGTTTTGTTTTGAATTGCTCATGTATGGATTAAAATCTAACGCGAAAAAGAAATACAAGTGCACCGGATTTTTTTAAATATACTGAGTCGAAACAGCCACTAAAAGCGTGACAGAGTGGTATAAAACAAGACAACGAAAATAATTTTGACCCAATTACCACTGATATTACAAGCGGAAGTCTCTTTTCTATCTCTTACTAGAAAGAGACTTCCGCTTGTATTATTATTCATAATTTGTTATGCAATAGGCCTCTGCTATCCCGGGTATTTGAGCCATGTTTAGAGCAGGACTCTATTTACTAACTTTGCATTAAAGGATATTTTCAGATCCTTCTGTGTATACTGTTCAAAGAAAATGTGCAATACCTATATGTAGTTTGGCCCTTTTCATAGTCAGTACAATACAATTGTCATTCGAAGCTAAACGGGCAGACGTAGTTTTTCAATGGCGGTACAATATTACTGTACTACATTTGTGTGAGGGCGCGTCCCATTAGTTTTATACATCCATTTTATTAGAGCTTAAATTCAAAAGTATAGACCTAATGGAACGAACCCAAGCTTTTGGCTTCAATCACTCAGATTCAGATATATTTGTGAATTTTTAGCTTGATACAGTGAGACTGGATTTTTGGAAAAGATTTGTCTGTCATTGAAATAGACGTGTATTGGTATACGTGTGTCCACTGGTGGGATGTCTGGGTCTGAGTGGTGGGACCCGTGTGGGGCTCCCACAGGATACAATCCTGTGTTAAATAAATACAATGTTGTGTCTTTGAGAATTTTATTGTTAAATTGGAATACAGATGAAATAATTATTTAATAAATGTATATATACATATATATATATATTTGGAAATATATGAGCATTTTTATTTTACATTTTTGTTTTTATAACAACGCGATTGCGTTCGTCACCCGATGGCAATCCTCTACTGGATAGTACTCAGTAACACTATTTTACTAAATTTACCATTAATAAATAGACTAATTCCTCAATTTACTATAATTTTACACAAAACTACACTGACTCAAAAGAGAATTGCCATCAAATCCCTTCCATTAGAATATAGTTGGCAGTTAAAAACTTAATTCAACAGAATAGAACAAACTTAGCCTAGCATTTTGTACAAAAATATAAGCTTACCTAAGTATAAAAATATTTCACTTATCATTTACCTACAAAAATAAACTGTACGGTGATACATGGGATAAAATTTAAATACACATCGTATCAATATAACGCATAACGTAGTTAAAAATATTTTATACAATTACAATAATTCATCCTTACATGAAAACATAATCTATAAAATATGTTATACAAAAGCCAAACCAAATCATACCCATTTTTGTATCCTCACGATTTATACGAGGTTAGTACTCCTGTAGGAGTATACATTAAAAATATAAACTTTTAGATGCTCTAATTTTATATTTTCTTTTCTATTACTTAAAACAAAAACGAGAAAAAAACAATTAATCCAGGTAATGTGGTTCCAAATTAAAACTGTAGTTTAAGTAGTTCCGCGAAAGTTGATGTCACGCACACATCTACATGTATTTTTTTTGTCATTTTGTTAGCAAATCTAATTGGAACCGTAAGATTGACCAAAAATTTTGTTCAAGGGATTTGCTTCAACATTTTCAAATTCAGTTATTCATTAATTCCCTAAATTTTTTGCAATTACTACTTTGTTTAGATGGTGTGACTCACCTCAACTCTGATAAAATTACCTATACCCAAGGCAGAGTAAGTATTGGCACCTGTCAAATCAAATCTAAAAGCTACTAGAATGGTTACGGTACTGCCGGGAATTGTGCTGCAAATGGAACACTGCATGCATGGAAGATAAATGTTAGCTGACCTCTTTTATATGGCTGCGAAAAAGGACAGTGATATTTTGATCTGACGGATTTTACCCAGGAATTGTAAAGCAGGCCGTAAAAAGGAATGCTACAGTATAGTTGGGCACCTCGCATGGCAATATTTGGTTAGAACTAGGACAAGTGTCGACTAGAAACGTGTCATTAAACAATAACAGTCTATCGTAAAACTATAATAAAACTTAAACTAAAAAGTTGTAAGAAAGTCAATAATATTAAATCTAATAGATTTTTCAACTCAGAAGCTTTTTGGTTACGAACATAACAACACGATAATGTATATAATTATGCTTTCTGAAAATATATAATCTCGACATGAAAGGCATAAGGTCGGATTTAGCAATTTCTCTTGTAAGTGTAACTTTATGCTTTTGAGACAAGGTCGAATTTAGATATATTATCTCATACCCACAGAACCGACCTCATGCCTCTCAGGTCGAGTATTGTATTTGAAGTTATGTGACAGTCGCCATCAGATATATCTGCTATTTATACTGTTTGGTTAGGTGTTTATTTAAATGTAAACAATATTGCAGTATCTTTTTATTTAAAAATGCATTTAAAAATCCAAACTAGGTACTTAATGAATCAAAACAATGTAAATCACTGTATTTCTTTGTTATATCATATATATTTGCTAAAACTTATTTTCTACTCGTGGTTTTAAATAAAAAGATACTGCTACATTGTTTACATTTAGTTAGATATCTAACCAAACAGAGAAAAACGTAGGTTCCAGTTGCAAGTAAGTGACTGGAACGAATTCCCTGCCGTGGTTTTCTCGAGAAACGACAGTATGAGGTTCTTCAAAATAACGAGAATAGATTTTCAAAGTTTCGGAAACGCGCATGTGAATCTCTGGAGTTGAAGGCGTTATACTCTGTTTGGTTTGGTGTTTAAAAAAAGGTAAACAA
Organism: Thaumatotibia leucotreta; assembly: GCA_025490895.1. Lineage (NCBI taxonomy): Eukaryota > Metazoa > Arthropoda > Insecta > Lepidoptera > Tortricidae > Thaumatotibia > Thaumatotibia leucotreta. The sequence continues at coordinate 2,034 of JALPQI010031734.1, read as the reverse complement.
TCTTGCAGTATCTTTTTATTGAAAACTACGAGTAGAAAATAAGTTTTAATAAACATACATAATACACAAGGAAATACAGTGATTTACATTGTTTTTGATTCATTAAGTATCTAGTTAGGATTTTTATATGCATTTTTCATTAATAAGATACTGCAAGATTGTTTACCTTTTTTTAAACACCAAACCAAACAGAGTATAGCGGTAGGGCGACGTCAGTGTGACGTCTGTTAAACTCGCACGCTCTGTAGTGTCAGGTTGTTCCATGAGATGGCGCTGTCTCGAGGTTGAGTTGATTCTGACAAATCGCGCTAGTGGAGTCGAGTTCGACAGTGCTCTATAGTGTCAGGTTGTTCCGTGAGATGGCGTTGCGTCGAGGTAGAGTTGGCGACAGATGGCGCTAGTGGAGTGGTAGATCGCGCTAGTGCGTGTCGGGCGGGTCGAGCGTGCTGCAGCGACACGAGCACGAGCTCACCGGGCACTCCGAGTGCTCCCTGCAGATAACAAGCAGTTATTTACATAAATATCGTGGGACATTGTCACACAAATCGAGTTTTACATTAAATGTTTTTCGAAAGAACATTTGACAGTTTAGAAATGAGCCTTGTATACATGACGTTAAGACTATCGGATAAATTGTGAGTCTTATTAATACGGACTAATATATAACTGTTAAAAAAGTTTATTCTTAGAAATCGGTAACTAAAGTCCCATGGTAGGCATAATTAAGAGTAGTGTTGTGAGCTACGAATAAATAAAACATGCAAGGCGCACGTTATACTAAATTGCCTTTAAAAACGGTCTTGAATAGATTAGTTGACAAGTGTCACTCCCTCTTTAATGCATCACGGTAACGAATCTTAATATCAATCTATGAAAATATAAACCGTCGTTTAAAATAAGTTGTCATTGGTCCATCAAAGTGTTGATTGGTTATATGCATTTCTGCGCTCTGATTATGAGACATTGTTATACAAATCGTGCTAGTCCCACGGTAAGCTTAAATGGACGTAGTTTAGCGAAAAGGATCCAAACTCTGAAATTTGTCACTAAAATAAATGACTTTTCGTTTTAATATAAGTAAGATTTGAAGTGGACTGGATCTTTTTTCATAAACTATGTCCAATTAAAAGTAGTGTACACCGTGTTTTTTTTAAATTCCGTTAAATTTAACAGGCTGCTTGGTACGTTAATTAGAGCTAAGCTCTGAAATGGAATTCGAGATCAAAAATGTAAACAATCCATGACAATGACATGACATTGTGAAGTCAATGTTAAAGTGACATTCCAGGGGTATAAAACTTTTTATTTTTTAACAACTTTATAAATTAACGTCGCATTTTGAGATGGGTTATTTATTTTATTTTGTTTATTTGCACACTTACCAACTATCGTTACAGGTACTAAACCTAAGACAATGCTTGATGTTTAGGTGTAGATACGCGAAAGTCAAAGTATGTTCAATACACAAGTATCACAATCATTAACATATTTTTGGATATGACTATAAAAAACATACGGTCGAGTGTCCGCGGTTCATGATTACAAAAATAATACCTAGAAAATTTGCTAGAATGACGTAAATAATCAACATAATCAATGTTTGAAAACCAATGTCGTGTAACTTTAATTTTTAGAATAGTCGGGGAACGAATACCAGCCTTCATCTATAGTTACAATGGATTTCTATTATAAAATTAAAATGATTGATTTGTAGGTAGAAGTACTAAAATCTGTATTCATGTATTTTGTAATGCTAAATTTTAGGAGCTTTTATGAATTCATAAAAGAGTCATTTGGAGCACCATCTTGTATTGATTTTTTTCAGTACATTGTTATAACTGCGAACCAAATGTTTAAAACTTCTTATCATTGCCAGTAGTATAAATTAAACATCCTACGTTTTATTAAAACTAGAGAAATATATCATAAAAAAAAAATGTATGATATTAAAAATTAGTAAAATATTTAAAAACTATACGTACCGTCAGTGACTGTAAATGCGCATTTTTTTAAAGTATTTCAATGATTTTAGAG
>JALPQI010031733.1:0-10474 GCA_025490895.1 Thaumatotibia leucotreta | reverse complement strand
CCGGCACAACACGCACCAGGAGAACCAGCCCGCGAAGCTGGCGCCCGCCGCCCCCGCGTCACTCACTTGAACCAGCCGGCTAAGACTATAAGATATAAACAGTATGTGTGGTCACTTGCAGTTCGCCGTCCCTGGAGTCGTCGCGCTCAGTGTCGGAGGAGCCGATGGAGCAGGACGACAAGTGAGCGCGCGCGCGCTCGTCGCACACATTCCGCACTTCGGTCGCGAGTGCCGCGGCCGACAAGTGGTCCACGCGGTAAGCAAAGAATCTATGTATATTTATGGAACCTGTACATATATATTGTTAAAGAGTATATCGACGTTAGACGCGAGAGTTTTATATGTGACGTTGTGAACTTTACAAACGAAATGTGTCCTGCCAAATGTCCATCTCGAGGCGAGATGTTTGTAGTTGCGTAAAATAATTGTCTATTTGATGTATAATTCATAATGAATTAGCTAAGCTATAGATACGTGTGTAGGTGTTAAAATTAAGACAAATCTTAATTTGAAAGCTTTAAAATGTAGTAAAATGATAATTTGTACAAAAAATATCAATATTTGGAAGAAATGTTTTATATGAATAATCTACGAAGTAGGTAATGTAATTATATAGTAGGCGTCTAGAGAATTGCCTAAATGAATGTTATGTATATTTTCCCTCGTGGGCGTACAGAAATTTATATATTTATATGAAAAAGATACTCAAGATTGTTCTTGTTGTGGAAACTGAGATTTCCTTTCGTGCCCCTGGGGCTTGCCGTTCTTCACTTGTCTACTATACCAAAGATAGTGAACTTTCAATTTTAAATAAATTATTCGACTACTTGCGAGTAGCTGTTTTTATTCACAAACATTGTGAATTTCTGTCTCTGTGATGAGCAGGGATCGGACAAATGTGCGTCATTGTTTGCAATAATATGGACTTGACTACAAAATTGATTAAATTAATAATCGTACGAATAATTTCTTGAAATTTGATTTCAAAGCTTTAAGGTGACTATTTAAAAAGGTTTTCATAGTTACCGGTGTCACATATGTAATTTTCTGAAAATTATTAATTATTCAATCAACTTAGGAGTCATGTCCATATCATTGCGAACAATGACACACATTTTTCCGATCTCTGGTGATGAGTTGAAGTTGTACAAATCGATTGTTTGTAAATTGTACGATTTGAGGAACAAGAGGTCTATTGCATAAGAAATTGGGTCAAAATTCTTTTCCTTGTCTTATTTTGTGTCCCTAAAAAACGTGACGCAGTGATTTTTGTATGAGATGATGTTTTGTTTTGAATTGCTCATGTATGGATTAAAATCTAACGCGAAAAAGAAATACAAGTGCACCGGATTTTTTTAAATATACTGAGTCGAAACAGCCACTAAAAGCGTGACAGAGTGGTATAAAACAAGACAACGAAAATAATTTTGACCCAATTACCACTGATATTACAAGCGGAAGTCTCTTTTCTATCTCTTACTAGAAAGAGACTTCCGCTTGTATTATTATTCATAATTTGTTATGCAATAGGCCTCTGCTATCCCGGGTATTTGAGCCATGTTTAGAGCAGGACTCTATTTACTAACTTTGCATTAAAGGATATTTTCAGATCCTTCTGTGTATACTGTTCAAAGAAAATGTGCAATACCTATATGTAGTTTGGCCCTTTTCATAGTCAGTACAATACAATTGTCATTCGAAGCTAAACGGGCAGACGTAGTTTTTCAATGGCGGTACAATATTACTGTACTACATTTGTGTGAGGGCGCGTCCCATTAGTTTTATACATCCATTTTATTAGAGCTTAAATTCAAAAGTATAGACCTAATGGAACGAACCCAAGCTTTTGGCTTCAATCACTCAGATTCAGATATATTTGTGAATTTTTAGCTTGATACAGTGAGACTGGATTTTTGGAAAAGATTTGTCTGTCATTGAAATAGACGTGTATTGGTATACGTGTGTCCACTGGTGGGATGTCTGGGTCTGAGTGGTGGGACCCGTGTGGGGCTCCCACAGGATACAATCCTGTGTTAAATAAATACAATGTTGTGTCTTTGAGAATTTTATTGTTAAATTGGAATACAGATGAAATAATTATTTAATAAATGTATATATACATATATATATATATTTGGAAATATATGAGCATTTTTATTTTACATTTTTGTTTTTATAACAACGCGATTGCGTTCGTCACCCGATGGCAATCCTCTACTGGATAGTACTCAGTAACACTATTTTACTAAATTTACCATTAATAAATAGACTAATTCCTCAATTTACTATAATTTTACACAAAACTACACTGACTCAAAAGAGAATTGCCATCAAATCCCTTCCATTAGAATATAGTTGGCAGTTAAAAACTTAATTCAACAGAATAGAACAAACTTAGCCTAGCATTTTGTACAAAAATATAAGCTTACCTAAGTATAAAAATATTTCACTTATCATTTACCTACAAAAATAAACTGTACGGTGATACATGGGATAAAATTTAAATACACATCGTATCAATATAACGCATAACGTAGTTAAAAATATTTTATACAATTACAATAATTCATCCTTACATGAAAACATAATCTATAAAATATGTTATACAAAAGCCAAACCAAATCATACCCATTTTTGTATCCTCACGATTTATACGAGGTTAGTACTCCTGTAGGAGTATACATTAAAAATATAAACTTTTAGATGCTCTAATTTTATATTTTCTTTTCTATTACTTAAAACAAAAACGAGAAAAAAACAATTAATCCAGGTAATGTGGTTCCAAATTAAAACTGTAGTTTAAGTAGTTCCGCGAAAGTTGATGTCACGCACACATCTACATGTATTTTTTTTGTCATTTTGTTAGCAAATCTAATTGGAACCGTAAGATTGACCAAAAATTTTGTTCAAGGGATTTGCTTCAACATTTTCAAATTCAGTTATTCATTAATTCCCTAAATTTTTTGCAATTACTACTTTGTTTAGATGGTGTGACTCACCTCAACTCTGATAAAATTACCTATACCCAAGGCAGAGTAAGTATTGGCACCTGTCAAATCAAATCTAAAAGCTACTAGAATGGTTACGGTACTGCCGGGAATTGTGCTGCAAATGGAACACTGCATGCATGGAAGATAAATGTTAGCTGACCTCTTTTATATGGCTGCGAAAAAGGACAGTGATATTTTGATCTGACGGATTTTACCCAGGAATTGTAAAGCAGGCCGTAAAAAGGAATGCTACAGTATAGTTGGGCACCTCGCATGGCAATATTTGGTTAGAACTAGGACAAGTGTCGACTAGAAACGTGTCATTAAACAATAACAGTCTATCGTAAAACTATAATAAAACTTAAACTAAAAAGTTGTAAGAAAGTCAATAATATTAAATCTAATAGATTTTTCAACTCAGAAGCTTTTTGGTTACGAACATAACAACACGATAATGTATATAATTATGCTTTCTGAAAATATATAATCTCGACATGAAAGGCATAAGGTCGGATTTAGCAATTTCTCTTGTAAGTGTAACTTTATGCTTTTGAGACAAGGTCGAATTTAGATATATTATCTCATACCCACAGAACCGACCTCATGCCTCTCAGGTCGAGTATTGTATTTGAAGTTATGTGACAGTCGCCATCAGATATATCTGCTATTTATACTGTTTGGTTAGGTGTTTATTTAAATGTAAACAATATTGCAGTATCTTTTTATTTAAAAATGCATTTAAAAATCCAAACTAGGTACTTAATGAATCAAAACAATGTAAATCACTGTATTTCTTTGTTATATCATATATATTTGCTAAAACTTATTTTCTACTCGTGGTTTTAAATAAAAAGATACTGCTACATTGTTTACATTTAGTTAGATATCTAACCAAACAGAGAAAAACGTAGGTTCCAGTTGCAAGTAAGTGACTGGAACGAATTCCCTGCCGTGGTTTTCTCGAGAAACGACAGTATGAGGTTCTTCAAAATAACGAGAATAGATTTTCAAAGTTTCGGAAACGCGCATGTGAATCTCTGGAGTTGAAGGCGTTATACTCTGTTTGGTTTGGTGTTTAAAAAAAGGTAAACAATCTTGCAGTATCTTTTTATTGAAAACTACGAGTAGAAAATAAGTTTTAATAAACATACATAATACACAAGGAAATACAGTGATTTACATTGTTTTTGATTCATTAAGTATCTAGTTAGGATTTTTATATGCATTTTTCATTAATAAGATACTGCAAGATTGTTTACCTTTTTTTAAACACCAAACCAAACAGAGTATAGCGGTAGGGCGACGTCAGTGTGACGTCTGTTAAACTCGCACGCTCTGTAGTGTCAGGTTGTTCCATGAGATGGCGCTGTCTCGAGGTTGAGTTGATTCTGACAAATCGCGCTAGTGGAGTCGAGTTCGACAGTGCTCTATAGTGTCAGGTTGTTCCGTGAGATGGCGTTGCGTCGAGGTAGAGTTGGCGACAGATGGCGCTAGTGGAGTGGTAGATCGCGCTAGTGCGTGTCGGGCGGGTCGAGCGTGCTGCAGCGACACGAGCACGAGCTCACCGGGCACTCCGAGTGCTCCCTGCAGATAACAAGCAGTTATTTACATAAATATCGTGGGACATTGTCACACAAATCGAGTTTTACATTAAATGTTTTTCGAAAGAACATTTGACAGTTTAGAAATGAGCCTTGTATACATGACGTTAAGACTATCGGATAAATTGTGAGTCTTATTAATACGGACTAATATATAACTGTTAAAAAAGTTTATTCTTAGAAATCGGTAACTAAAGTCCCATGGTAGGCATAATTAAGAGTAGTGTTGTGAGCTACGAATAAATAAAACATGCAAGGCGCACGTTATACTAAATTGCCTTTAAAAACGGTCTTGAATAGATTAGTTGACAAGTGTCACTCCCTCTTTAATGCATCACGGTAACGAATCTTAATATCAATCTATGAAAATATAAACCGTCGTTTAAAATAAGTTGTCATTGGTCCATCAAAGTGTTGATTGGTTATATGCATTTCTGCGCTCTGATTATGAGACATTGTTATACAAATCGTGCTAGTCCCACGGTAAGCTTAAATGGACGTAGTTTAGCGAAAAGGATCCAAACTCTGAAATTTGTCACTAAAATAAATGACTTTTCGTTTTAATATAAGTAAGATTTGAAGTGGACTGGATCTTTTTTCATAAACTATGTCCAATTAAAAGTAGTGTACACCGTGTTTTTTTTAAATTCCGTTAAATTTAACAGGCTGCTTGGTACGTTAATTAGAGCTAAGCTCTGAAATGGAATTCGAGATCAAAAATGTAAACAATCCATGACAATGACATGACATTGTGAAGTCAATGTTAAAGTGACATTCCAGGGGTATAAAACTTTTTATTTTTTAACAACTTTATAAATTAACGTCGCATTTTGAGATGGGTTATTTATTTTATTTTGTTTATTTGCACACTTACCAACTATCGTTACAGGTACTAAACCTAAGACAATGCTTGATGTTTAGGTGTAGATACGCGAAAGTCAAAGTATGTTCAATACACAAGTATCACAATCATTAACATATTTTTGGATATGACTATAAAAAACATACGGTCGAGTGTCCGCGGTTCATGATTACAAAAATAATACCTAGAAAATTTGCTAGAATGACGTAAATAATCAACATAATCAATGTTTGAAAACCAATGTCGTGTAACTTTAATTTTTAGAATAGTCGGGGAACGAATACCAGCCTTCATCTATAGTTACAATGGATTTCTATTATAAAATTAAAATGATTGATTTGTAGGTAGAAGTACTAAAATCTGTATTCATGTATTTTGTAATGCTAAATTTTAGGAGCTTTTATGAATTCATAAAAGAGTCATTTGGAGCACCATCTTGTATTGATTTTTTTCAGTACATTGTTATAACTGCGAACCAAATGTTTAAAACTTCTTATCATTGCCAGTAGTATAAATTAAACATCCTACGTTTTATTAAAACTAGAGAAATATATCATAAAAAAAAAATGTATGATATTAAAAATTAGTAAAATATTTAAAAACTATACGTACCGTCAGTGACTGTAAATGCGCATTTTTTTAAAGTATTTCAATGATTTTAGAGAAGAATTTTAGATTACCCACCTTTTGCGATTATTTTTTTGTGGTGGTATCCCATTTGTTTACATTTTTGATCTCCAATTCGATTTCAGATCTTACCTGGTGTATTGCTTTTAGTCGAATTTGAAAAAAAATATTTCTTTCTTAGAATAAGAACTCAGCTGACTGACGGCACATGTCAAAATAAGTTTCATTAGGATGTAATGAAGGTTGCAATACACTTGTTTATAGTAGATTTTTTTTCTCTCTTGATAATGTCAGACGATTCGAAAATGCTTATTAATAAGCTTACTTGAATAAAGAATAGTTTTGACTTTGACTTGCTCAGTCATTAAACTTATTTGTATAATAACTCAATAGCAGTAAGAGTTAAGGTACTAGTTTCTTAGACAAATTGCTTATTTTTGACCTAAAAAAGGTTCCTTTTAATTTAACGGAAATCAATAAAAACACGGTGTATACTCAGTTGAACCAGCCGGCCATGTGGTGCGCGTGTCCGCCATGCCGGCACAACACGCACCAGGAGAACCAGCCCGCGAAGCTGGCGCCCGCCGCCCCCGCGTCACTCACTTGAACCAGCCGGCCATGTGGTGCGCGTGTCCGCCATGCCGGCACAACACGCACCAGGAGAACCAGCCCGCGAAGCTGGCGCCCGCCGCCCCCGCGTCACTCACTTGAACCAGCCGGCCATGTGGTGCGCGTGTCCGCCATGCCGGCACAACACGCACCAGGAGAACCAGCCCGCGAAGCTGGCGCCCGCCGCCCCCGCGTCACTCACTTGAACCAGCCGGCTAAGACTATAAGATATAAACAGTATGTGTGGTCACTTGCAGTTCGCCGTCCCTGGAGTCGTCGCGCTCAGTGTCGGAGGAGCCGATGGAGCAGGACGACAAGTGAGCGCGCGCGCGCTCGTCGCACACATTCCGCACTTCGGTCGCGAGTGCCGCGGCCGACAAGTGGTCCACGCGGTAAGCAAAGAATCTATGTATATTTATGGAACCTGTACATATATATTGTTAAAGAGTATATCGACGTTAGACGCGAGAGTTTTATATGTGACGTTGTGAACTTTACAAACGAAATGTGTCCTGCCAAATGTCCATCTCGAGGCGAGATGTTTGTAGTTGCGTAAAATAATTGTCTATTTGATGTATAATTCATAATGAATTAGCTAAGCTATAGATACGTGTGTAGGTGTTAAAATTAAGACAAATCTTAATTTGAAAGCTTTAAAATGTAGTAAAATGATAATTTGTACAAAAAATATCAATATTTGGAAGAAATGTTTTATATGAATAATCTACGAAGTAGGTAATGTAATTATATAGTAGGCGTCTAGAGAATTGCCTAAATGAATGTTATGTATATTTTCCCTCGTGGGCGTACAGAAATTTATATATTTATATGAAAAAGATACTCAAGATTGTTCTTGTTGTGGAAACTGAGATTTCCTTTCGTGCCCCTGGGGCTTGCCGTTCTTCACTTGTCTACTATACCAAAGATAGTGAACTTTCAATTTTAAATAAATTATTCGACTACTTGCGAGTAGCTGTTTTTATTCACAAACATTGTGAATTTCTGTCTCTGTGATGAGCAGGGATCGGACAAATGTGCGTCATTGTTTGCAATAATATGGACTTGACTACAAAATTGATTAAATTAATAATCGTACGAATAATTTCTTGAAATTTGATTTCAAAGCTTTAAGGTGACTATTTAAAAAGGTTTTCATAGTTACCGGTGTCACATATGTAATTTTCTGAAAATTATTAATTATTCAATCAACTTAGGAGTCATGTCCATATCATTGCGAACAATGACACACATTTTTCCGATCTCTGGTGATGAGTTGAAGTTGTACAAATCGATTGTTTGTAAATTGTACGATTTGAGGAACAAGAGGTCTATTGCATAAGAAATTGGGTCAAAATTCTTTTCCTTGTCTTATTTTGTGTCCCTAAAAAACGTGACGCAGTGATTTTTGTATGAGATGATGTTTTGTTTTGAATTGCTCATGTATGGATTAAAATCTAACGCGAAAAAGAAATACAAGTGCACCGGATTTTTTTAAATATACTGAGTCGAAACAGCCACTAAAAGCGTGACAGAGTGGTATAAAACAAGACAACGAAAATAATTTTGACCCAATTACCACTGATATTACAAGCGGAAGTCTCTTTTCTATCTCTTACTAGAAAGAGACTTCCGCTTGTATTATTATTCATAATTTGTTATGCAATAGGCCTCTGCTATCCCGGGTATTTGAGCCATGTTTAGAGCAGGACTCTATTTACTAACTTTGCATTAAAGGATATTTTCAGATCCTTCTGTGTATACTGTTCAAAGAAAATGTGCAATACCTATATGTAGTTTGGCCCTTTTCATAGTCAGTACAATACAATTGTCATTCGAAGCTAAACGGGCAGACGTAGTTTTTCAATGGCGGTACAATATTACTGTACTACATTTGTGTGAGGGCGCGTCCCATTAGTTTTATACATCCATTTTATTAGAGCTTAAATTCAAAAGTATAGACCTAATGGAACGAACCCAAGCTTTTGGCTTCAATCACTCAGATTCAGATATATTTGTGAATTTTTAGCTTGATACAGTGAGACTGGATTTTTGGAAAAGATTTGTCTGTCATTGAAATAGACGTGTATTGGTATACGTGTGTCCACTGGTGGGATGTCTGGGTCTGAGTGGTGGGACCCGTGTGGGGCTCCCACAGGATACAATCCTGTGTTAAATAAATACAATGTTGTGTCTTTGAGAATTTTATTGTTAAATTGGAATACAGATGAAATAATTATTTAATAAATGTATATATACATATATATATATATTTGGAAATATATGAGCATTTTTATTTTACATTTTTGTTTTTATAACAACGCGATTGCGTTCGTCACCCGATGGCAATCCTCTACTGGATAGTACTCAGTAACACTATTTTACTAAATTTACCATTAATAAATAGACTAATTCCTCAATTTACTATAATTTTACACAAAACTACACTGACTCAAAAGAGAATTGCCATCAAATCCCTTCCATTAGAATATAGTTGGCAGTTAAAAACTTAATTCAACAGAATAGAACAAACTTAGCCTAGCATTTTGTACAAAAATATAAGCTTACCTAAGTATAAAAAATATTTCACTTATCATTTACCTACAAAAATAAACTGTACGGTGATACATGGGATAAAATTTAAATACACATCGTATCAATATAACGCATAACGTAGTTAAAAATATTTTTATACAATTACAATAATTCATCCTTACATGAAAAACATAATCTATAAAATATGTTATACAAAAGCCAAACCAAATCATACCCATTTTTGTATCCTCACGATTTATACGAGGTTAGTACTCCTGTAGGAGTATACATTAAAAATATAAACTTTTAGATGCTCTAATTTTTATATTTTCTTTTCTATTACTTAAAACAAAAACGAGAAAAAAAACAATTAATCCAGGTAATGTGGTTCCAAATTAAAACTGTAGTTTAAGTAGTTCCGCGAAAGTTGATGTCACGCACACATCTACATGTATTTTTTTTGTCATTTTGTTAGCAAATCTAATTGGAACCGTAAGATTGACCAAAAATTTTTGTTCAAGGGATTTGCTTCAACATTTTCAAATTCAGTTATTCATTAATTCCCTAAATTTTTTTGCAATTACTACTTTGTTTAGATGGTGTGACTCACCTCAACTCTGATAAAATTACCTATACCCAAGGCAGAGTAAGTATTGGCACCTGTCAAATCAAATCTAAAAGCTACTAGAATGGTTACGGTACTGCCGGGAATTGTGCTGCAAATGGAACACTGCATGCATGGAAGATAAATGTTAGCTGACCTCTTTTATATGGCTGCGAAAAAGGACAGTGATATTTTGATCTGACGGATTTTACCCAGGAATTGTAAAGCAGGCCGTAAAAAGGAATGCTACAGTATAGTTGGGCACCTCGCATGGCAATATTTGGTTAGAACTAGGACAAGTGTCGACTAGAAACGTGTCATTAAACAATAACAGTCTATCGTAAAACTATAATAAAACTTAAACTAAAAAGTTGTAAGAAAGTCAATAATATTAAATCTAATAGATTTTTCAACTCAGAAGCTTTTTGGTTACGAACATAACAACACGATAATGTATATAATTATGCTTTCTGAAAATATATAATCTCGACATGAAAGGCATAAGGTCGGATTTAGCAATTTCTCTTGTAAGTGTAACTTTATGCTTTTGAGACAAGGTCGAATTTAGATATATTATCTCATACCCACAGAACCGACCTCATGCCTCTCAGGTCGAGTATTGTATTTGAAGTTATGTGACAGTCGCCAT
>JALPQI010031731.1:0-54142 GCA_025490895.1 Thaumatotibia leucotreta | reverse complement strand
GTAATAGTACATTGTGCATCAAGGGAGGTAAGTACGGAATTACTAACGAGAGTGTTAGAAGCCCGACGCCGTAGGCAGAGGGCTTTTAATGACTCGAGTAAGTATTCCGCTTACCTACCGTGATGCATACAATGTTTTTCATCACACTTGTCGACAAGATGAGTTTTAAGACAAAAAAATTATTAAATGACGTTTTCTATAATATTATGTATTAACATTACAGATTCTTACAATTTTATATAAAGGACATAGTTCCTAAGTTGCCTACGGTCCCAATTGGTTGACTGTACAAGTGTACATAAAGAATAGTTTCCTTAGGGCTGATTTTTCTATCCTCAAATAAACCTATCCGTTAGTTAAAATTATCACCATCCTTTTCTAAAACCATCAGTCAAAAAAGGACAGGGCTAACATTTATTTGACAGGTATTGTTATCAGGGGATTGAAAAATCAGTCCTAAGTAATTTAAATAAAAGCTACACAAACACAACTTGCTGCTTACACATGTTTTACGGCAAGAAACTTAATTTAGCATAATGAAACGCTTAATGCGTAAACTCTCCCATTTGCACTCATTATAGTCGCCTACAATACAATGGGTTTTGTGGGGTCCCACGGTGTGGAGAAATGGCTGATTTTCTACGCTGTAACAACGAGGTAGTGTTGATCGGAAACGATTCACAAGAATCAGCGAATCGGATCAAATGCGAGCGTATCTTAAGGTGGGTTTACACCAAACGAGCGAATGCACCAAATATTCTATCCCCAATGTACGAAATTAGAAGAGTGGGGATAGAATGAGCATTCGCTCGTTTGATGTAAGCACACCTAAAGGTACGTTCAAACTAAAAGAGCATTCCCTGTTCTAACCTCCCACTCTACGAAATTCGATCGGTACACAAAACGTGATTGGTTGATTTCGTAGAACGGGCGCTAGAACAGCGAATGCTCTTTTGGTCTGAATGCACCTTTAAGGGAATGGAGGTATCGTACTTAATTATGTTTGGTCTGATTTGTTGAATTGTTTGTTTGTAAGAAGCTATACTAAGCCCCTGCTGCACAATCATAGGTTAGGCCACTAACACGGGGTATACGTTAACCCCCTATTCATAAACGTCACCTAACTTAGCAAGGCGATAAGTATAGTTTATTTCTTTCAGTCTCATTGATATGTTGATAAGACCGAAAGGGACAAACATGTGATCGGCTTAAAATCACCTTAAAAGTAAGAAAACCGATTTCTCCAAGATGACGGTTTGTTTTGAAGTCGGTTAAAAAAATAATTATCCAAATCGGTTGGCGTGGTATTGAGTTATTAGTCCATTTGTAGTGCACATGCTTAATGCAAATTTATGACTTCTATGGTTTTCTCATAGATGCCATTGCCAGAACTGGACCAAATTTATTTTACGATTTTCGTGATTCGCGGTAACCGAAATTCGAAATTCGTAAATTTCGAGGATTTTTCTCTGTCACTCAAACGAAGGCGTCATTAGAGTGAGAGAGACAAATCCCCGAAATTTACGAATTTCGTTTTACGCTGGATTGTGTTCATCTATTCCAACACTGTTTTAGTAATGACACTAATGACATAAATTACTTAGTTGTATTATGTCAGATTTGCTAACTAAGTTACGAGTTCAAGTTTTGATAGGCTTTGGCACAGTTTTAGAGGGTTCTATCTTAATTTTGTTAACTTTCCCACTTACTAAAACTTTAACTAACTGCTACTGAAAGTACTCAAACCCAGCTACTTCGAGAAACTTCCTAATTTGTTATATACATCATCACTATCAACCTACGTCAGTTCACTGTGAACTTAACCTCTCTTTTACTTATGCGCATTGGACGCATTGGGAGATAAATGTCCAGAATCGCTGGGCAAGCGAATATTGGCAACCGATCGCAGTACTGTATCCACTATGATGATGCTCCTGCATCTGGTCAGCCACCGCGAAATTCGAAATTCGTAAATTTCGATGTTTTCGTCTCTGTCACTTTAATGACACCTTCATTGGCATCTTCACAAATCCTCGAAATGCGGATTTAGAAGTTCGCGGTAGGGCCGCTGTACTGCGTAGTACTGGGCAGGAGCCCACCATCAATCTTCAATAAATTAATGGTCAGAGACACTTCAATCCCTTTGAAGATGGGGTTTGGGGGCACAATGCAGTCACATATTTAGTATATATTACACATCAAGTATAGTATCTATCTCCCTCATGCTGGCTTCACGATGCCTTGTATTCGGGTCGGCTCCACCTCCTGTCTCTCCTACTATCCTGCCTGCGAACCCTATACTCCGTCCTATCTACTTGGTGCTCCGGTGTCTCGGGCAGGTTGTTGATGCCTGCGGTGGGGCGGCGGACGGTGGTGCTAAACGAGTAGGTGTGCTCGCGTAACCGAATTGCTTTAGTGTTTGAGGTTCAGTCGGTGTGGTGTGAAACTGACATTCACCATCGACTCGGTACCACTTATGGTGAGGCAGGATGGACATGCGAACACCTTATGCCATTTTGCACTAACACTTCCTCCCTGTCGTAGTCACCTCTTCCGAGTCCTTGCAGCAGAACTGCTGGCTGTGGCCACTAGTATCAGTATCAGTGACACTTCAATCCCTTTGGCGTAAAACGACACCCACGGGAGCAGTTGGGATGATGACAGATTTATCCTTACTGCCGTCACCATGTACTGGGCGTGGAGGTTAGACATATACTGGGCAAAAATACACGCCATTATTGAACAAAATCATGGGACCACCCCCGAAATCGCAAAAAAATTGCGTACAATATTTCAACGGTGGTCCTATAGTAAAAGTGGCTTAGTATGACTCGGTATAGATTGAATTTGATATAGATACTTTGTATAACATTGTATTCTATAAAAACAAACTTTTAAATTGAGTTTGCATGGATACATTATTTCAATCAATTTTTCATTGAAGAGATGTGGTCAAACAACATTAGCGTGCTCAATTAAAATTACCTTCGATTTAAATGACTAATGTCTACTTGATTAGTGATTCATATTATTTGATCGTTTTATTTTGATTTATTAATTGGTATGAAGCGACCGTTATGTGATTTATAACAGCATTTACGACTGCAAAATAGTTAAGTATCGTCATCATAAACTTAAGAGATATTCTCTCGTTGGTGGAGTAACTTCCAGCCCTCTCTATCTTGAGCTAGCACTTTGACACATTGATACGACACCAGTCCACCTCCACTCTTTCCATCCAGTTAAGTATGGCTTCTTATTAATGTTTTTTCTTTAATCATGAGCTTCTATACAGAAAATCTAACACTCTAAAATAGAACATAAGTATTTACCTTTTGATATTCATTAAATTTATTTATAGACGGACTTTATCAGTACCATTTATACCTATGTCACCATCTCAACTCAGATCTTATGGTTGACAGGTTGGCGGCCTTCTAAAGCTATCCGCGTTTTTATAATCAATACATTGAAAAGAGACAGGTAGCCGTGATTACGCCGCGAGTTGCTGTCAAAGACGAGATGTGCTAGGGCCGCAGATAGGCACACAGGCCCTCTGGTAAGTAAATTAAAAGTCAAGTAACAACGCGACAGAGAACCTCGTATTTTCTATTTATGCCACTGACCCATCTCACGCGCCTGTCTGCGAAAATAAACGAGCTCATTTTGAGGATTAGGTGTTCGTATACAACATATATGTCCAGCCCTAAACTAGGCGAATTTATTTACACATATTATCCCTTTATAAAAGGAAGCCGAATTTGACAGTTGACATACTGTTCTATATTGATACTTTTTTATAGTTTTGATAAAAATAAACAACAACTGGTGAGAAAGTTGCGAGTTGCTCTAAAACAGAAGATGTTCTGGGGCCGTTGGCATTATTTATTTATTTATATGATGCTGCTGCCCATCATGAATATTCAGTGAAATATTATTGGCTGTTGTAGCATAATTAGATAGTATTTGAGTATTTATAAGCTAACTAAACAGCTAACTTTCAGATCTGTGGAAACCTTTAATTGGCTTGTTTAATAAGGATAATTAATCTGTATACTTAACCTTGTCTTAGTAATTTTAGCTGTTGGTTTTCCGAATAAAATAAAATAATAAAATAAGCTCGACACTTCTCTACCTGATCGAATCAGAAATGAGGAGATCCGTAGACGAACAAAAGTCAGCAAGATAGCCCTCCGGACTAGAAAGTGACAATGGGCAGGCCATATTGCACGCAGAACAGATGGCCGATGGGGTCGAAAAGTGCTCGAGTGGTGACGTTTTGGTAAACGCAGCGTAGGACGTCCACCCACGAGATGGACAGACGATTTTAATTATTTATGTATGCGGAGGTCCAAAGGGGAGGCCTATGTTCAGCAGTGGACGTCTTATGGCTGAAAGATGATGATTAGTATTTATTGTATAAGCTCTTTTAAAAGATATCGACACTTTAAGTTTTATTTCACTCTCCAAAAGTAACTCATCTATCATCAGTATCTCAAGTACCTACTCACGTACGTGTACGTGTTTATTTGTAGTTTTGGTAAAACAAACAATAATATATTTGGCAAAACCCAAATCTGAAGGTGGGGGAATTGTGTTTAGATTCTGTGTGGAAAGCTAAAAGCTATAAACGACTATTAATAAATAAATATTTTTGAGTTCTTACACAAATCGACTTAGTCCCACGGCAAGCTGAATGAAGGCTTGTGATATGGGTCCCATAACAGATATAAAAACATAATTATAGATAGTAAATACATGGACAGCCGACAGCCACGACCAAGGAACAAATATTTGTGATAAATAAATGCATAAATAATGCCCTGTCGGAATTCGAAACCGGAACCTCCAGCTTCGTAGGTCAGTGTTACTACCAACCGGTTGTAAGCGACCACGTTTCAGTACCATATGTCATCACTGGCAACACACTGATCAAAGTCTTTCGTCTTCCAGCTCTGCGGAATATTGGACGAATCTAATATTTTCGTCCAATATTCCGCGTATAGACGTGTTAGGAGGTAAATGCATATAATCGCCACGCTGGGCAAGCGGATTGGCGATCGCAGTAGCATCGATATTGATGATGCTGCTGCCCATCATCAAACTACTGTAAACGAATGGTCAGTGATACTTCAATCGCTTAGTCGCCGCTTACGAGTCTTACGACACCCGCAGGAAAAGTTGGGGTGGCGACAAATGTATTCTTATTTCATCCTGCCGTCAACACACGGCCAAGAAGATGTGCTAGGGCCTCATAAGAATCCGTAACTGTAATGTCAAAAGTAAATCGCGTTTAATCCCAAGGGTTATACATAAAATCTAATGTAGCAATTTCGTCGTACAACTAAAGCTATCCAAAACTTTAATTTGAAGCGAGGTGAATTTACGGTAATGTTAATTGTAAAATGCAAAGCGTAAACTTGTTGTACCAACTTTTGTTTTTGGTAATTTCCATACATAAACACAGACTAATATTTCTTTACACTACGAGTACAAGTTAGAAAGGTTAACTGGAAAAGATCCCTTGCAGGGATAAGTTCGCATTTGTACATTGCTTTTATTTTGTTACAATTGTGATTTATATGTTTTGCGTGTACAATAAAGTGTTTATTTACTTACGTTTAGTAAAAATCATCGTTAATAAATAAACAAAGCTTGAACGACGGGAGAAATGCACTTTTGTGAAAATGCAGTGCTTAATTAACTATCGACTATTGTATCGACATGCATACTACCAATTTCTGTATTGGCTTATTGATCACCTTCATTATCTATTGTTACGACAGTGTTTCAACTTTAAAATTCCTAAAAAAAAAATATATTTGTGACGTAATTTACCTATTTGCTTTGGAAGTATTACTACTGATGATGTCAGTACCTATATACCCAAATCGTTAAGTTACGTTCCTTCACAGAGTAACATAATCAGATTATTAATCTATTACGGAATATTCTCGTAAAGAATGACGGAACTCGCGTGAAATGCGGTACTTTAATCATCAGTTACGTTACTAATAAGACTTATAACATATAATCAAGCAAAATCCCTATTGAAAAAAGTTAATTTCAGATCTCGCAATGTTTACGGTCAATAGCTTTACTTAATTTCAGCGAAATGCATTACGCAAGGTGATGAGTTTGTAGTACGCATTGTAGACCGATCAGTATAACATATTAATCATATCGTATCATATTGTATATTGTATACTTTATTGCATGACATTATAAGTACCTAGGTACGTCACGTCAAGTCACGTCACCAGCATCTCTCAGCTCAGTCCACTGCTGGACGTAGGCCTCTCTTATCGTAGGCCTCTCCTATTAACTATGTGCATGAGCACATGCTATTAACTGGTGTAGCAGTAGTGTGTCCGTCATCAATCTTCTTTAAAGGAATATTCATTGAAACTTCAATCCCTTAGTCGACTCTTACGACACCTACGGGAAGATTTGGTGAGAACTGTATTCTTACTGCCGTCATCATAAGTCGCTTACATTAGGAACATAATTTTTAGGTGAAGAGTACATATCGATGCAAGTCCAAAAAAATTTTTTTCGACGCGGGTGAAAGCTGGAGCCCGAGTGAAACGAGGGCGACAATCACCCGAGTTAAAAAGAAGTTTTTACACGTGTATCTAACGACTTTTTTCGTAACAAATGCCTTAAAAAGAGAAATTTGCGCAAAGTTTATTTTCCTGCACTAGTTAGGAAAAAGCATTTAAAATGTTGATAACATAATAACTAGGGTTAGGATTTTGGTGGCATTTATTAAGCATAGAGCAGTGGAGTCGATGAACATCGACATGTAACTTACATGTTACATTAAATAACAATCTAAATTTGGATACCTGTTAAATATCATTATGTTTCTTTGACATGATCTTATGGGTTGTGTATCATTATAGTTTCAGTAGAAAAGAATTGTAAAGAAAGCGTGTTTGATTGGAGTACTGCTAGCTGATTAAATAGTTCTATTAATATTTATAAATGTGTAATTAATATTTATAAATGTGTACCGGCAATGTAGACAAAGTAATATTCTGTTTATATACTTTGTTGTTTGTTAGACTTGAGAAATGAAGACCGAAGTATAATCTAACTTCAGAAGAAATTCTTCACATTAAATTTCATTGTTATATTCATGGCTACGATTAGAGACTAAAGGTCATATGAACTCTTCTGGTTTTTGAGAAAATAATTTTAGTTTTTGTGAACTCAAAGAAAAATGTTTTTTGATGGCAAAGTTGTCATCATGCGCGGCAGTGTAGAGATACTTAAAGTGACTACTTAGTCGTAACAACAATAAAAAAATAATGAAGATGGCAACATTGCACTTCCCTCAGTAAAAAAATAACACTCGTATGTTTTCAAGCCTTATTGCCATTTATTGCCTTATTTATACTATGATTTAAAAACAAATTATTTAGTAAGCACTTTATCATCAGTCGGGCCGTATGCTTTGCTTGCCACCGACGTAGGTGGTACAAAAAAGGAAACCGTATCGATTTAGGACAAAAATCGATTACTCTTTAATTTCTTTGGTGCGAGTTTGACTATAGGTTAACCAAGTTGTCATTAAAGCAAGCTTAATTTACCTCCACAATCTCATTTTAGATATTAATCGCTATTAATAATGAAGAAATTATAGCACGCAATATTAGACCGTTACTAAGCTGATCCTAATCTATATATCAATTGAGTAGTTTTATAACAGGTCACCGTTACTTTTCGTACAACTACGAAGGTACAACTTGGCCATTTTTGTCCAGTAGTGTCTAAGGAACATTCTCACCAAAAAATATTATGGATTTTAAAAGTACAGATTTAGTGCAAAATACTTTTGATCAACATTCGGAATATTCTGAATTTCTAATTGTTCGATGATTCTATGATGACTGTCATATTCCTAATCAAAACGTTTATAAGACGTGAAATTATTTACAGAAGTTTCTAGGCATTACATTTTATCAAGCATGGTTAAGTACTTAAGTACGTTCAGATTTGCAATCACTAGGTATTAAGTACATTATTATATTTATTATAAAGGCATATAATCTAGTCATTAAGATGAGTAAATATTAGGATTGTAAAATGGGACAAAACACAACTGAAGCCAGTGTACATGGCTTAGCACTTTCTTGGAGACTTTGTGTATCAATGTACAGACAAAAAATAATACATCATAGAATACATGGCTAAAAGTGCATCAATAATAGGTAGGTTCAAAGAGAGCTTCGTGAGAACACATTGTCATAAATCATAAATGTTTTATCATGCCTCTCCATACAACTTATTATCTAATAAGTCGAGTTCTGTTGTAAGGTTTGAGCACCGTAACCGCACCATGAGTTGAAAAGTAAAGGATACGTTAGGTTACTCGATATGTAATGCATTCTATCGCACTCGCATTGACATATTGGAGCGAGCGCGATGGCCTGCTTTACGTATCGAGTAAAACCTAACGTTACCGGTACCTGCAAAGTCATGGTACGGCTACTGATCTATTATTACTCTCGAGATTACGATTTGTCATTTCCGCCTGAAACGTGATGTCACATCTTGCAATAAAAAGACATTATACGTACTTAGATAGGCGGATGGTGACTTGGGCAGCTTCCTGTCCTTGGGCGGCGTGCTGTACACGAAGGCTCGGTTGACGCGGCCCCGCGGCTCGTCCACGGACATGTCGCTCTCCGAGCCGCGGCGCATGCGACGCAGCGGCACTCCATCCACTATCGATTTCGCGGACTCCGACTTCCCCATCCCCTTCAACTTCTTCTTCCCCTTTTCTTCCGGGGAATGAATATGCAAAATAGCTGCCGCCTTTGGCGGTATCTTCTCGGGCACTAACAAATCCTTCGCTGAAGCACTCTTCAACTTTTTATGCGTAAAAAAATCACTAAACTTAGTTTTCTCCACTTTTCCATGTTTATGCGGCTTCAAATTCAAATCAATGTCACCACTCTTCCTTCGCGCCTTCGTATCCGGCTTCCTTTTCGCCATTGTGGGGGTTTTCGATTTGTAAGTCCCCTCGAGGCCTTTATACGCGACGTCGAAGTTTTCCGTCGGCCAGATTTGGGCCGTCGTGAACACGACAGTGTTGCGTTTGATGTCGATTTCTTCGGGCGGTTCCTCGTCCTTGCTGCGCAAGCGATTGCCGATCAATCGCAGGGAAGCTCGGACGGATCGGGAGCGGCGGAGGCCTCCCTGCTCCCGCTTGAACCTGTCGAGGAGGGTGTCCATAGCCCTGGGAAGGGTCGCGCCTTATTGTGCATGGCACGGTACGAACTACGCGCGCTACTCCAACGATAGTTACGCGAGTTCTTTCCGACGTTCACTCGAAACGGCGGCGGACTGTCGAATGGGCCTGCAACAATTCGTTCTCCACTGAACCGTAATGGTAGGCTCGGAAGAGTTCGCAGCAGCCCAGTCTGTCTGTAGTCGCTTGATAAACTGTTCTCATTTGCACAATCACTTGATTTGATAAGATAGCGCCTTGGAGTACGCATGTCACCGAGATTTGTTTATTGTGACGTAGAGATCTGATAAAAGTGGGGACGTATTTGTTTTGCGTGATTGCCGATTTCAATCAAGTGTTTTAATTAATATGAAGTGTGCTGTTACGAAACAACTAGTATTATCGCCACTTTATGATCTACGTTAGAATCGATTGCGGTCACTACGTTTGATTGATCGCTACTCTAATTTACAAAGGCATTAGAAGGAATTATCGGTGTATCGAATTACTTAATAATGTACTAAGAGCATAATAGTGATAATCGAAGCGAGTGTTAATAATGTAGTAATAAGAGCAGTGGCCCGAGTAATGATGTAATTCAAGTAGGTATAGTCCGACGCGCGGTTATATACATTATCGTAAATATTCAATTGTCCAGGGTAAGACATGGTATATGGTACTATTATAACATAATGACGGGTTACAAGAAAAATGGGGATTGGATAATTTTTACAAATATATTACATAATATTTTAGTGTTATTATGAAATACATTCGTTCATGTCTTTACTCTACATACTCTACTTGAACAATCCAAATAGTAAAATTCCTACTCATTTGACATCATTGAGATACTTGATCTATGTGATACTTACTAAGTTACAAATCCAGAACCATGTGATCGGATTTATTTTCTTAGTAGTTTGATCCTATAGCTAAGGCACAGAACTGCTATTGGGCACGTAGGTACCCAATATTAGTTCATGCTAAAATAATTCAAGATGGGCACTTTTGCGTCAGGGCAGGAACCAATTGAGACGGTTTTGATCAGTGGATTCTTTTAAGGGTTTTTTTAGCTTTAATTTTATTTAAGTTTATTATTTAAAAATTACTTTTAACAATTTATTTTCAAAAATTTACTTTGTAGTCAATATTATTGTTAAGTAGTTATGGTCTTCAATTAATAAAATCTTCTTCAGGAAGTAAGTTTTTATAGAACCTCAACGTTTCGATTTAAACCCTTCTGCCGACATTCTTCCAAGTACTGGCACAGCCATCTCCACCGAACTGGAAAGCGGCGGCACGCATAGGTTCGATGACCCATAATTATTGGTTTATCACTAACGGAGTAATTGGTTCACTAATTATGCTGACGTACTTGCCCCCTTTGTATTGTTGACGCCATTTCGAGGTTTGACTCATATACCTGTGTTAAGTGGTCTTCAATTATCGATAAACTTAAGATACCTAAATGAATGGTCCACGGAAAATACACGTCCAGTCAATTTAATTGACAAGGAAAAACCACCTTCCTGTAAACAGAATAAGGTGTAAATTTGCCCTGAAAATTTTAAGCACTAGACATATTTTTTCCCTTCAAATGTATTCGGCGCTGATATAATACATGGCACCTTCAATCGTATGCCATAGAAATGGTCACGTGACTTTTCGTTCGAATCTGACATTCTCATACATTTATTACTTATCGCTTATCGTATACGATTGCAGATTGGCATCTTGGCTAGGCCTGATGGAATCCTAGTGGGGTCACTACATATGCGATTAATATACCTAAATATTTCTCAAACATAATCAAATATTCGCAATTATAAGATACTAAACCACCCGTGTTTATTATAAAAGCTATGAAATATCATCTATTACGATTTTCCTGTTGAAACAGAGATGAATCTGAAACGCGGGAGAATAACATCAAATTTTGTTCGACACATCCAAAAACATTTGGCCTTTAGGTGACATTTGCGAAAAACGTGCAAACTAGACACCTCTAGCCGTAACATGAGTTGGCAAGTTTCTGTAACGTTAGGTTTTATTCGATACGTAAACCAGGCTATCGCGCTCGCTCCAATAAATAAGTGCGAGCGTGATAGATTGCAGTAAGAATACATTTGTCAGCGCCCCAACTCTTCCCATGGGTGTCGTAAGAGTCGATTGAGGGATTGAAGTGTCATTAACCATTTATTTATCGAAGATTAATGAGGGGCAGTAGCGTCACTAGCGTCTTCATAGTGGACACACTACTGCGATCGCCAACCCGCTTGCCGAGCGTGGCGATTAAGGGCATTTACCTCCTAATGGGTCTGTTAACATAGGTAATAGGAGAGGCCTTTGCCCAGCAGTGGACTAATATAGGCTGATAGTGTGTGCGATAGATTGCTTTACTTATCGAGTAAAACCTAACGTAAATGATACTTGAAAACTCACGGTACGCCTACACGTTGTGTTGCGTTGTAACTCGTAACGAGATCCAGTACAAATTGGAATGCAATTCCCTGTCAAACTAATAAACATGGAAGAGTTTGTTCGGAAAATGAAGGCATGCGAGTTATATGGGCGTACCTTGCTATTAGACGCCTACACTTTCAGAACATTCTTTAAAGTTCCTAGGTTCCTACGCATCATTCAGAAAATTATAGTAAAGAAACGATTCATAAACATCATAAATACAATATTTTTTGGAACATCTTTTGAATGTAGCAAGAAAATAAGCTTTTCTTTTTTGATTATGGTTGTTTTCTACGTATTTAAGTATTTGTATGTATATATTAGCTATGTATATCGAGGGTTGCCTGGTGAAACCCGATAAGTGACAAAAAGGGAGATTTTAAAGTAAAAACAGTTTTAGGGTGATTCAGTATCGCTCAATCTAATGGTAATATCAGATAAGCTGATTTTCCATGTATCACGGAAATATGCCGAGTAAATAACCCAATAAGTACTTGATTTCAACTATTTATTTAAAACTAAATACTACAAGTACATTTAAGACTTAATTTTTATTTATTACTTAATGGAAGAACCACATAATGTACATTTATTGGTATTTAGCGCCGAGATATTTACACCTAATCAAACTAAACACATAATGTAGAACCAGTTACAGTTACTTACCCGATCTCACCTCATTACGATTGCAAACTTAAAAGGATTTTATTACGAATTAGAATACGTTAAAAGAATTTGTTGGATTCTACTTTTACGATATTATTTATTGCACATACAAATTTATTCAAAGAGAAATCCAACAAATAAACTTACAGTACTTATTTGAAACAATTCTCTAATAAAATATTATGTTAAGTCTAGTAATCGGATTCTCGCAAGAGGCCTTTAACAAATTTCTTTCAAATATGTCCGGGGGCCTCGACAAGTAGCGACACGAACGCAATCGCACCGCTGCGACGTTGAATATTTAATTGAAAATAGCTGTTAAAAAGGGGCGTATTGTATTAAAGAAGGTTGTGAATGTGTTCAAAGCTGTGTGATGGGTGACCGAGGCAGAAAATTAGTGCAACTAGCCTGCAGTAATAAGCTGGAAACAGGTAATCTACTTTTCTAACCAAGAATAAACGTAGAATTGTCGTATTTAAATAAAAAATAAGATAATTAATCATGTTATAACCTAATCATTTGATCAGTACACACCGTGTTTATAGTAATGAGTTCAAGTAACAATTAATCTAAGCTATTGTACCTAACGGATACCATGAAAAGCATTATTGTTGTTTTATTTGAACTTATCGGTTTTTAGCACTGACTATGAAAAGCATTGTTGTTGTTTTATTTGATCTTATCGGGTTTTAGCACTGACTATGAAAATAATTGTAGGTGTTTTATGCGAACCTATCGGGTTTTAGCACTGACGATTAATGAAACTACGCGACTTTGAGTGATTCTTACGATAAAAATAATAAAAAGGCAGTTGTGATTAATACTTTTGATTAAATAATATTAATAATAATTTTACGTTTCAGCGGGGCAAAGTGCTTCTATGAACAGTTTGTCTATGACTAGACCTAGTGTTTCAACGGCAAATGAAAAATTAAGCTGTTATATGCAAAACAATGAAGATTGTAAGTTTCCATGGTTTTGAAGATCCGCGCATTGTTTTACCGTTACCTATTGTGTTTATGGTACTCATACTTTAATAAAAAAAATCGTTTTCAGAAAATGACTCCTCCGATCTTGATGATCGCAAATTGATATTGCCACCCAAATGCGCCATATTGTCAACGATAATAATAGCATGTCAGACTCAAGTAAGTCTGTAACTTAATTGATTATGCTTACTTTTTTTTTCCAGATGATGAAACTGACTTTATTGGCAGTGACTATTAGGATGAAGATCCTACATATGTGCCACATCCTAAGGACTAAACTTTCGCAATTTTGACGAATCACAAATCGATATCGAATCAAATGCACAATAATATTAGTATAGAAGACTCAAGTAAGTCTTTTACAGATTACTTAAGAATAATGTTATTAGGATAAAGTTACTTATAGTAGTTTATGCAACTGTACATAATGAAGGGCATTAAAACACGAGAGTGGGTTTATTAATAATATCACTCGAGTGTTTTAATGCCTAATTATGTACAGTTGCATACACTGCTTTATCTACCTACATAATATATCATAAGGACTCTATGATGCGTTCAGGAACCGCACATTATGACCGCCATTGCGGCGTTGTTCAGGGCCACTAACAATAATTATTAGTAAAATAAAACTAAAATTAATGAGAAAATGGAGTCTACTAAATCTACTACTAAATCGTCTTGGTCACTCATATTTACTCACAAAACTTATTTCAACTCGACAAACTTAATATGTTTCGCAACAATACCTGGCAGGCGGCAAACGTACACTTATTTGGCAGCTGACAACTGTCAAATTTTTTTTTTTAATTCAGAGACAATCTAGAGTTCGAAGTTTAAAATCATTATAACATCGAAATATTGCATATTATTTTAAAATAATAACATCGCCACAGATAAGAAATGTGTCAGTTCAAAAAAGTTTGTTATTATGGTGGTCATAATTTGCGGTTTTTGAACGCATTATTGAGTGTTTATGATATTTGGGTAGATAAAATATGTAATTTATTCTGCTTTCGTTTTTTTTCAGATGATAAAACTGAAGATCCTACTTACGACTATTTTACCAAAACAAACAGATTTTGACTCAGATTTTACTACTGAAAGTCCGAATGTTTCATCCAAACAGGAAGATTTTTTTATGGTGCTGATCGATGAAGTTTTAGATCGAGTTTGGATAGCTGTAGAAGATGACCATTCAGCGGGAATTCGTTGTGTTCCTGATACAGATTTAGAGAACGATATACCTCAGCGAAATGATTCTTCCCATGACATTATTATTCCTGAAAGTCCTAGTCCAAGGAAACATCAGGAACGTTTCCTGCCGATACTTGACAATGTTAGTCCTTCTGGTCAAGGTGAATGTATAGAAAGAGCTTCTTACGTTTCAGCTAAAGCGTCCTGCTGAAGTTCCAAAGGAGGCTTCAAGGATCGAGGAGGTTCCAAAGAGGGTTTGGAACTTTAGCAGGACGCTTAACGCCTTGGGTTACATAAGGTAGCCCTTCCATTTTTCGCTTTTTAGCGATATTTACTTTCCATTCAGATGGCTTAGCTTGCTTACGTCGCTTCAAGGGTTTGACACAATCCCAAATTTTATCTAAAACATTGTCTAAAATTAATTTAACAGTGTCTTCTACTTGTGAACAAGCACCGGAACGTTCACGGATCATGCCGTCATTGTGGCTAGAATCAGTTGGTACTAATACTTTTAATGTATCGTCTTCGGAATCTGAAACGTTACGTAAGAAGAAGCTCTTTCTATACATTCACCTTGACCAGAAAGACTAACGTTGTCAAGTATCGACAAGGAACGTTCCTGACGTTTCCTTGGACTGTGACTTTCAGGAATAATAATGTCATGGCCAGAATCATTTCGCTGAGGTGCATCATTCTCTGAGTCTGTATCAGGAACACAAGGAGCTCCCGCTGAATGGTCATCTTCTACAGCAATCCAAACTCGACCTAAAACTTCATCAATCAGCACCATAAAAAAATCTTCCTGTTTGGATGAAACATTTGGACTTTCAGTAGTAAAATCTGAGTCAAAATCTATTTGTTTTTGTAAAATAGTCGTAAGTAGGATCTTCAGTTTCATCATCTGAAAAAAAAAACGAAAGCAGAATAAATTACCTACTTAAGTAACTTTATCTTAATAACATTATTTTTAAGTAATCTGTAAAATACTTACTTGAGTCTTCTATACTATTATTATTGTGCATTTGGGCGGCGATATCGATTTGTGATTCGTCAAAATTGCAAAAGTCCTTAGGATGTGGCACATATGTAGGATCTTCATCCGAATAGTCACTGCCAAATAAATCAGTTTTATCATCTGGAAAAAATGTAAGCATAATAAATGAAGTTACAGATCGATCCTAATAACAGTTTTTTTTAATAATCCACAAAAGACTAAATAAATAAATAAATATCTTGGGACATCTTACACAAATCAACCTAGTCCCACGGTAAGCTCAATTAAGGCTTGTGTTGTGGGTACGACGATATATATAATAGATGGATACGTATAGATACTTAGATACATACACAGCCATGACCAAGGAACAAACATTTGTGATAAATAAATACACAAAGAATGCCCTCGCCGGGATTCGAACCCGGAACCTCCAGCTTCGTAGGCAGGGTCACTACCAACTAGGCTACAGAGGCTGACTTACTTGAGTCTGACATGCTATTATTATCGTTGACAATATGGCGCATTTGGGTGGTAATATCAATTTGCGATTCATCAAGAACGGAGGAATCATGTTCTGAAATTGATTTTTTTAAATTAAAGTATCAGTACCACAAACACAATAGGTAACTTAAAACAATGTGTGGAGCTTCAAAACCATGGAAACTTATCATCTTCATTGTTTTTCATACATTTTTTTCATTTGCGGTTGAAACACTAGGTCTAGTCTTAGACAAACTGTTCATAGAAGCACTTTGCCCCGCTGAAACATACTGAATTATACCTGAAGAGTATCATGGATGGATAAGAAGCCTAAAAACGTTTGTTGGCAAAGCACTTACTTTTTCAGATGTAGAATAATACCGTTATTACTTTTAGATTCGTCTATTTTGTAAGTTTTTATTTGGTAAAAAAACCCTCTTAGTAATAAATATGTTTTTTTTATTTATGCGTAAACCCAATAAGTCGATACCCCTTGGTAAAAAATGTTATCTTACAGGAAAACTAGATGAGTTACATAACTAAAACATAGATGAACTTAAAGTGAATAAAATTGCTTTTCACAAACCACTCATAAAACTACGAATCTATTTATCAAAATAAGCGTCCGATGATAATAAACCTTTAACATCATTTTTCTCGAAACTAGGTGTCACATACTTATAGGGTTTCACCAGGCAACCCTCGATATTATAGATATTCTCGCTTGCTACCTCCAACACAAGCCTTAATTGGGCTGATTTGTGTAAAGTTGTGCATTTATTAATTTCTTAGAGCAACAATAATTTAAATATAGCTACAACGGCTACAACATTGTGCATTAAGGGCGGTAAATAGGAAATTGTGAACAAGTGTGAAAATAAAGCCCTAGCCGAACAGGTGTTGAAAATTAAATTTATAAACAAAAAACTTGGCTTCATAAAATATGATGCTAACAAAACTTTATTAACTAAACCGTACTCTTTACTATGACTACATGCAATACATGCAATACATGTAGGTACCTACATGGTAACATGTGTAAGCGATGCCGGGCTTCTGAAAGCTTCATCAACTTTTTATGTTCCTTTCACAACTTTGTCAATTTATGAAATTGTTTGTATATTTTCGCGGGACGATAAACGGAACGAGTTTCCTAAGGGAAACATGTAATATTTTATCAATTGGAGGTAAAAAAACAGTTTGGACTTGGGTAAGGCTTGATTAGACAAATGCATGCGTATGCAAGTGAGCGGATCTTTGAGCGTCCAAGGGATATGACTAAGCATTTGCAATTCGAAAACTTCGATTATTCGGTCCATTTTAATATTCAAATAATAAGACATAAGTTCTAATATTAGAATATTTTTATAACACAGTAAAACAACGTTTTCCAAAATTAACTAAGCGGATGTTAGGATATACCTGCATGGTGGTAACCTCTAGTTATCTTTGTTGAATAGGGCAGGACATCACGTCTTATTAAAATACTTGACGTAAAAGTAATTTTATCTAGATTTTGAACTTTTTATTACATATATAATATCAAAATTTTAATTCGAATATTCGAATACCAGTTATTGTGGCAATCATTGGGGAAGGCCTATGTTCAGCAGTGGA
This sequence comes from Thaumatotibia leucotreta, assembly GCA_025490895.1. NCBI lineage: Eukaryota > Metazoa > Arthropoda > Insecta > Lepidoptera > Tortricidae > Thaumatotibia > Thaumatotibia leucotreta. Next base: position 36,492 of record JALPQI010031731.1, on the reverse strand, counting down.
CGTCTTTCGGCTGATATGATGATGATGATTCGAATACTGGAAACTTTCGAATATTTGCAAACCCTAAATAATTATGAACCTCGTGCACTCAGGCTACTCGCATCCGTTTACATTGTTTAACACCTTCGCTACGGAAATTAGCTCAACTCATAATTAACCATACTTTGTAAGGGGTCGAAAGACCCCCTACCGCAGTAAACGCCGCGCCGCACGCTCCGCTCAAGCATCTACTCAAGCCTTAACTAGACTTAGTCAAAAGTGTCAAGTCTGATATCAGGTTATATCATGTATATCGTGATATCTGAATTTTGAGTGTCAATGCACTGAAGAACCCTTGTATAAGTAGCTTGTTGATGCGTAATAAGCATATCTTCACGCCCGTATACTTTCTCGGCTAGGGAGATCGGAGTCAGAGATAAACTGTCAACGGCTTTTAAAAGGATCACCTAGATAACCTTAGCATTTCATATAGTATATAATACTTAGTACATACAGAGACTAAATATATACAAGTAAGGAAAGCGTCAAATATACTTATAGCAGAAACATTTGCCGCACGCAACCAAAATTGCTTTCTTGTACCTAGGTATACTCCATTTCAAATACCATGGCCCGATGCTACTTCAAAATGTTATGTGGCTTCGGGCCATAGTATTTGAAATGAAGTATACTACCTGTTACTAAATCTTAAATGAAGGGTCCACGGAAAGAACATGTCTAATTAATTCAAATTACAGAAGGATGTTATATTATAATTCATACATATGTTTGTACCTACTCAGCTACATGTTTATCTTTACTTAGTTCTGTACTTTGCACCTCTAACTATTTAGTTGAATTGATTGTTTACAGTTCACATAGATATCGTAATAAATATTGTAATATACTAATGACCTATTTGTAATTAGTTAATTTAGCTCTTGTTTGTTTTTCTCATCGTTAACCATGTAAACATCAACGAGATGTCCTAATGACTTGTTTATATTTATCATAAGCTAATGTATTTGTTGTTCCCATCTTAATTAGATTTTTATCCCTTATAAGGAGGACAAATTCACAATTAAAGTCAGTCGATTACGAAGCTTCAAACCGTGTTTTACTCTCTCCACATAATAATTTGGCGCAGTCGGTAGGATACTTCCGCGTCACACCGCCGCTATAATAGGACGAGCTCAACGCCTGGGCTAAAAGGACAATCATCGCCACTAGCCTAGACGGTGCCTGCAGGGCTGCAATCCAGCTCGCCGAACCTAGCAACGCTCCGTGATGAAAGTTTGGATCCTGATATTGTGGTAAGTGGCCAAACACGTTTGCTCTGTTTCCTAATCCCTCCAAAAATCTCTAAATCCTAAAATCTCGCGATATTTATATACACACGATTATATTTCTATTAGCCATATACCTAAATCTAATATCATGTCCCCAATCACCGAAGCTACTGTCTCACAAGCAATCAAAGAAACTATCAAATCAGAAACTAACACTAGTACCTCACACGAAGAAATCCCATTAAATACGCTATTAAGGCTTATACCCGAATTCGACACAACACATCCTGCAGAAGTCTATCGATTTGTGCGCTCATGTGACTCTGCATTTGACTTAGCTAACCTTTCACAGCAACCGATAATACTTACGTACGCGCTAAATAAAATCTCAGGACACAACTCGTCAGATGTTTTCGCTAAAAGATACCAAAGTTGGTCCGAACTAAAAACATTCTTGATTCAAAAATATTCACAAACGAAAACGTTGACACATCTGAATCTAGAATTACAATCACTTTTCCAAAAACCAAACGAATCCGTTACAGACTACTTTCATAGAGTCGATTTGTGTCGTAATAAAATTTTAGAGAAATTAACCGCCGAAATCTCCGATTTATCCCTTATCGGTCGGAAAACCAGCACGGAAGAAACCGCCCTTAGCGTTTTCGTCAATGGTGTTAGCTCTAATCTGGGCTCAATGTTAAGGACAAAAGGCTTCTCAACTTTAGCTGAAGCCGGCACCTTTGCAATCCAAGAAGAGAAAATCCAGAATATGAATTTAGCACGACAGATGTTATTTAAAAACAATAAAACCTCAGCTTACAGCAACACCACGCGCCGACCAATACCTTCCACACCCCTTCCCACAAATACGCAGTTTAACGCGACAAGACAAGACAAAACTTGTAACTATTGCAAAAAACCAGGGCATATTATCTCTGAATGTAGGAAAAGAACGTATAATAATAACATTAGAAATCAACAAGTGCAACGTCCTTCTGCCCCAGCCCGCATCAATAATTTAAACTCTCAGGCGGCCGAGAACACGGGCTCATACTCGGGAACCGCTTCGCAATTTTGCCCGAAATCCCCGACACCTATGTCGAGGCCAGAAGTAGACCCGGAATTTCAAGAAGCTATGCAAAACCTCCAACTCCAGTAAACACTAGTATCATTCGACATGTACAACCGAAAGTTATTACAAATGCTTCGCCTTATGAAGTTATGCGTTCGCAAACAAATTCAGTCTATCGGAGACAGTTTCGCGACGCATACACACAAACTCCAGAATCTCCTAGATCAACGGAACCACAAGATCAAGTCACAAGTTCTCTTAAATCTATGAAAATACAAAATTTAACTCAAGAACCTCCTAAATCTCCAAATCATGTTTCAAACTCTACGACACAAATTCCAGAGCCTCCTAAATCTATTACATCGCAAAATCATAATATAAACTCTTTGATGATTCAAAACCAAGTTTCGGAACTTCATAAATCTCTCGACCTCTTGCTAACTCAATTCATCAGTTTAACTGAAGCTGTTGCGAAATCCACTAAATCTTTATTAAAACAAACACCAAATGCAAACGAAATTTCAGACACAAACTCGACGCCATCTTCTACCTCTAATAAAATGAACTCCAAAAATGACTCTGAAGAAATATCTCAAACAAGTTCTAACTCTAAATCGGTTGTTAACCCACCAAATTCAGACCAAATCACAAGTAGATCACTCAAAACTGAAAAATCCTCTAAATCAAATCCTAATCCGAAATCAAAACAAAAATCGAAACCTAAAAGGAAGCCTAAAAGGACCCCAGAAGTTTACACTATAAATACACTAAACATACCACCAGAAGATCTTAAACATTGCCTATTCCACATTGACGGCGAACCAGTAACCTTGTTAATAGACACTGGAGCCGCTATATCAGTAATCAATAAAAACAAAGTCGGTTGCAACAAAATCGACACTTCCAGAATTTCCTCGATCATAGGCGTATCCGATACAAATTCCTCCGTCCAAACTTATGGTGTCTGCAATATATCATTAGATCAATTCCCTAAATTCTTATTTCATGTAGCCAATCTCAATATTCATGCTGACGGCATATTAGGTAACGATTTTATGTCCAAATTCAATGTCGATATCTCATATGAAACTAAAACCCTACGAATCCGAGACAGGACCTACAAATTTCATACTCTAAACGATGCCGAAAATACTTCCCTCAACTGTACTAAACAAACTCTTAGACAAAGATCTGAAACCGTAATCACTTGCCTAGCTAAAGATACTACAGACGGAACAGCAATTGTAGATAAACAGTCAATTGACGACTACCTAACTATCCCGAACGCGCTCGTAGTTGTCAAAGATAATAAATTCCTAATAACCTGTCTAAATTCTAGCAACGAGGATAAAGTTATTTCGACTCCTACAATCCGCGTAAATCCAATTAATGGGACAGAGTGCAGCCAACATCAAATCCATGCATTTAATCGCGACAGCAACATCAACATCCAACCTGAAAAGAATGTAGGCGAACTTATTAGACAAGACCACCTTAATAACGAAGAAAAGGAATCTCTGAATAAAATTGTCTCTGAATTTTCCGATATCTTTTATACTGAAGGTGATCCTTTAACATTTACAAACCATACGAAACATTCTATACCAACTACCTCTGAAACGCCCATTAATACAAAAACCTACAGATTCCCACAAATTCATCAACAAGAAGTCAAGAATCAAGTCGACAAAATGCTTAAGCAAAACATAATAAGACCAAGCACATCCCCTTGGAGCAGTCCCATCTGGGTTGTACCTAAGAAACTAGATGCATCCGGTAAACAAAAATGGCGAGTTGTCATTGATTATAGAAAGTTAAACGACATCACCATAGGAGATAGTTATCCACTGCCGAACATCACCGACATTCTTGATAAATTAGGTCATTCAATCTATTTCACAACCTTAGATCTTGCGTCCGGATTTCACCAAATAGAACTAGAATCGAAAGATATACCCAAAACTGCTTTTAACACACCATACGGGCACTACGAATTCTTGCGGATGCCATTTGGTCTGAAAAATGCACCTGCTACTTTCCAACGCGCAATGGATAGCGTTCTTTATGGACTTCAAGGTGAACGATGTTTCGTCTACCTCGACGACATCGTTATATTCGCATCTAGTCTCCAAGAACACGAAGACAAACTCACCGAAGTTTTCAATCGTTTAAGGAAATGTAGTCTTAAGATCCAACCTGATAAATGCGAATTTCTAAGAAAGGAAGTAGCTTACTTAGGTCACATAATATCGAGTGAAGGGGTCAAGCCAAATCCCGAAAAGGTAAAATCCGTTTTAGAATTCCCCACACCCAAGTCATGTAAAGATATTAAATCATTCCTGGGCCTCGCTGGATATTATCGTAGATTCATAGCTAATTTTAGCAAGCTTACAAAACCCATGACGAGCCTTCTAAAGAAGGACGTCCCTTTTATATGGGGACCGGATCAACAGAAAGCGTTCGACTCTTGTAAGCAAATCTTAACAACTGCTCCTCTATTACAATACCCCGATTTCAGCAAAGAATTCATACTCACGACAGATGCCTCTATTCATGCCGTTGGAGCTATCTTATCGCAAGGTGAAATAGGTAAAGATCTCCCCATAGCATACGCTTCCCGTACGCTCAACAAGGCTGAAAGTAATTATTCTACTATCGAGCGCGAATTACTAGCTATAGTATGGGCAGTAAAACATTTCCGACCGTACCTTTTTGGAAGAAAGTTTAAGATCGTCACGGATCACAAACCATTAACTTGGTTATTTTCAATTAAGGATCCAGGATCTCGTCTCGTTCGTTGGAGACTAAAACTCGAAGAATTTGACTACGAGATCATGTATAAGGCCGGTAAAATGAACACTAACGCCGACGCACTTTCCCGTCCACCAATCAATAATATAGGAATAAACAACTCAAAAACAATTTCAGACGACTATCTACAAACACACTATGAACAGTATCTATCTCAAGGTAGCACGCCAAACTCTCACCTGCTAAACATAACTCCTGAAAGACTCCTAGATTCACGACACAAAAACATATTCATTCCAATTCCTTGCACTAACCCTGAGTTGAATAACTTTTTCAGCGAAGCTTTAGACCTATGTTCACAAGATACTAAATATCCCAACAAAAATAGAAACCTCTACGACATAGATAGCCTAATTTCCGAGACTAAACAGAACCTCTTCTTTTGCTGCACTAGACCATCATACTACGACCCTTGGGACGCTGAAAGTTATTTCAAATCATTACTCACGTGTCTAGAGAAAAACAATTCCGCAACCTTATTTGTCCCCGATTTAAGCTACGACCAAACCTGCCAACTCCAAAGAAACCAACAATCCAGTATAACCTCCTACCTTGCTGAATTATACAATTGTACAATTACGATTTGTGAAAATAAAATTGACAACCCAAAACCTGAAGAAATACCAAATATTCTAAAAACATATCATAATGAACCCCTCTCCGGACATCGAGGTATTACTGAAACCACTAGGAAAATTCGAGAAAACTACTTTTGGCAAAACATAGCTAACAACAAATGGCTCTACATCCTTACTGAAGAAACAAGCTGTGTGCTTCAATGTAAAGACACCGTAGCCCATCACAAACTCCAGGGATCAGGCATCCTCTCGCTCCCTCAAAACTGCAAATTCTACACCGGTTATAGCACACTCACAGCATTTCATACATCAAGTGAAAACATCAGCTTCCCGATTATAATACCGGATATCCGAAACGATGATTGCTTTGACGACATTGAAACAATTGACTCGCCGAATCTTATTCCTATAAAAATAAATGAAATGCCGCTAGATTCATTGCAACAAATCAAACATCACGTCGATAAATATAGGGACGAGATCGAAAAGATTAAAGCCAAAAGTTTTATTCAGAGAAATGGATCAACATTCTCTTGGATTTATCTAACACTGGGTATGCTAATGGTTGGCTACCTTATGTATAAGATATGTAAACGCTGCCCCAACGGAATTCTGCTACACCGACGAACATCAAACCAAGATCCCAAAGGTTGCATCCAAATATTTAACAACTGCTTCGGAAACTCATCTCGAAGACAGAGAACCCACGTCGCGATCCCAATGTCTACAATCTCAACCAGCAACGTCACAGAAGATGAAGACGATGACGTCGAACCTCACACTCAAACCATGCCACCGGTTTCCACCAGTTCTATGATTTCTAAAAGATCAGGCGCTAACGCCCAATTAGGGTTTGCAATATCCGCCTGGTTTTAATATCCGGATAATATGGATAGTAATAATTGTATTATCCGAATATCCGGATATTTTGGATAATTGCGGATAGTGGTAAAATATAATAATATAATTATTTTAATGGGTGTAATTCGTCAAAATAAGCGTTATAGTAAACTATATAACGATTCATCATCATCATCATCATCCACCTGTCTCAATCCACTGCTGGACATAGGCCTAATTTGCCAATGTATGCCACAGAGCGTGGTCAGTTGATTTATGCATCCAATCGCTGCCGGCCCTCCTACGCAAGACGGTGCCACCTGGCTAGAGGATGTCCAAGGCTGCGTTTGCCTAGACGCGTTCTCTACTCCAGAACACGCTTACTCCAGCGATTATGGTTGTGCGACATATATAGCCAGTCCACTACCACTTCAACGTGCTAACTTTCAGAGCTATGTCGGTCATTTTGGTTCTCTGGCGGATCACTTCATTCTGAATTCTGCTTTTCAGAGAAACTCCGAGCATTCATTAAACTTAAGTATGTATTAAGTAACCCCAAAGTCAGTGTCCACGTCTCGGATCCGTAGTCCGTACGTCATTACAGGGAGCACACACTGATAAAATACTATTGTCTTCAGGCTCTGTGATATATCCGACGAAAATACGTAGGTAATGCAACTTTCTATTCTAACGTTACATAATTCAACGCTGCCTATAACTCAACTGAATTCTCCTATTGGCTTCCTTTTCACCGTTGTATCTATCTAACTGCAATATTTTCCCGAGGTAGACATATTCCTTAACGACTTCAAGATATACGCCATCTGTAATTACTGGGCTCAGAATGACGAGGCCATTAAACATGACCTTCATCTTGTCCGTGTTTATTCTGAGACCAATTCGTTGGGAGGCTGCATTTAGGCTGTGCAGCATTTCTTGAACTTATTGCAGCGATGCTGCTATGACTACGATATCAAATCATCGGCAAATCTTAAGTGTGATGTGAGAATAGTGAGATGTATTCGCCGTTTATATTTATGTCACGCCGTTCCAGTTTAGAGTCTTGAACAACATGTCTTCCAATGCATTTGTAAACAGTTTCGGGGATATAACATCCCCCCCGTCTTACTCCTTGATGCAATGGGATCGGTCTTGTTTGACTGTTCTTTGCTTGAACGAACATAGTCGGGGCGTCATACAGGCTTCTAAGCACCCCGATGTATCGAAAATCCACTTGGCACCGATGTAGGGAGACCAGAACAGATCAGGTCTCGACGGAGTCAAACGTCTTCTCATAGTCCACGAAAGCGTCTTCTCATAGTCTCACTCCGGTGGTTGCAAGTCTTCCATCCGTCACACCAGCCTATTTGTGACGACTCTCGAAAACAGCTTGTATACGTGGCTCAGTTTAATCACCCTTTTTGAAGAATGAAACTACCATACTTCTGCTTCACGCTCTTGGAGTTCTCCCTTCGTGAGAAACGGAGTTAAATATGTACTGCAACTGCCTGAGTACAGGAGTTCCCCCTGCCCTTAAGAGCTCAGTTGTAGCTCTGTCCTCACCTGGGGCTTTTACATATTTAGGTTGTTTAAGGGCCAACCCAATTTCGTCAATGCTGACATCGGGAAGTTCATCGGTATAATGTCGGACTAAAGTAGCTCGGGATCAAAGGGAATGGGTTCAGGCACCTGAGATCCAAAGACATACAACTTGCCATAGAAGTCTTACATCTCTGATATGATCTCTGGATAAGAGGAAACAACATGACCATTGGCGGCAGTCAGCTTTGACATGTGGCTTCGCCCAAGACGCTTCACGAAAACTTTTGAACCTCGATTTCGTTTTATTGCCTCCCTAATATCCCATTGTATCGCTTTTCGAATCTGCTTTGTAAGTGTTCGTTGTTCTACCGCCGTAGCCTGTGTATTTACGCGTCTCTATTTCTTGAGCTCTACGGTCTCCTCTGAGAGTTTGGATTTTCTGCCTGCATGTCTCTTCCGACGGAACCTGCTACCCACATTTCTAAGGTTAAGCAGGCAAAATCCCTTCTTATCACCTCGACATGCGTGTCGTTTCAGAATGATAGTATATATTTGTGATACTAGAATAAATTTAAGTAGTCCACAGTGGACCTGCAACTAAACTTGTACACGACTAAAACCCTTAATAGTACGTCCTATTGGGTTTTAGTTGTGTATGCTTGCACATTATAATAATTTGAGGTACCAAAAAGGTAGTAAATAAAGTTTAAACCATGATTTGTGTTTAGTTAAAAATATCCGTTATTCGGATATTTAGAGGTAAACTATCCGGATATTTTTGGATGTTAATTTTGGCGGATATTCGGATAATCCGAATAGTGGATTATCCGGATTGCAAACCCTACGCCCAATCTTTATTCTAAGGGGGGAGGTGTTATATTATAATTCATACATATGTTTGTACCTACTCAGCTACATGTTTATCTTTACTTAGTTCTGTACTTTGCACCTCTAACTATTTAGTTGAATTGATTGTTTACAGTTCACATAGATATCGTAATAAATATTGTAATATACTAATGACCTATTTGTAATTAGTTAATTTAGCTCTTGTTTGTTTTTCTCATCGTTAACCATGTAAACATCAACGAGATGTCCTAATGACTTGTTTATATTTATCATAAGCTAATGTATTTGTTGTTCCCATCTTAATTAGATTTTTATCCCTTATAAGGAGGACAAATTCACAATTAAAGTCAGTCGATTACGAAGCTTCAAACCGTGTTTTACTCTCTCCACATAATAAGGAAAAAGGTTTTCAACAGAATATGGTGTAATTTTTCTAAGCACTGGTCATGTTTTTTCCGTGGACCCTTCAAATGTTATGTATAAAAAAATCAATTAGTAACACCCAAATTGCAATACACTTGTTCAGTCATTAAACTTATTTTTTTAATAACTCAAGAACAGTAAGAGTTAAGATACTAGTTTCTTAAAAAAATTGATTATTTTGACCTCAATTTTCCCTTCAATTTAACGGAAATCAATAAAAACACGACATATTTCTGATTGCGACTGTATCACAGGATTATTAACCTTCCCAAAACTGAGTGCAAATTTCTATATCAGGTAGCAGGTGCTACGCGGGACCCTCTTACGCATTCCGGTGGGATATTATTATTTTTTGTCGCCGAATACGCATTACCATCGCTTCCTAAGCTTTGGACTCAAACAAACTAGCAGGCTTAGCACATGATTGGTGCGACAGTATGTCGCCGCGAGATAGATCTCCCGTCCTTCACTATTAATAGCTAATATAGCTATAATTAGCAAAAGAGGGACGGATAGACTATCTCGCGGCGAGATACTGTCGCGACAATCATGTGCTAAGCATACAGTATACGCATCTCTGATATCTGATGGCGACTCTTTTCTAGTAAAATACTACATTTAAAATATGTAAATATTAATACGTTTCATGTAAAAGTGCATTCAGATCAAACGAGCATTCGCTGTTCTATCCCCCGCTCTACGAAATCAACGAATCACGTTTTGTGTAACGATCGAATTTCGTAGAGTGGAATAGAATAGCGAATGCTCGTTTGGTCTGAATGCACCTTTACAAGAGCGCAGCGTCTGTACCAATCGTCTGTAGAATCTAAAAAAAAACCGAACAAATATGGCTGACTTTCCATAGCATTTCATGTCTTTGACATTATATCGTGAAATGCGTTCGCGGGTATATTTTTACGTTAATATACTAATAAATATCAATAATTTGAACTAAAAATGTATGTGAAATTGTGAACTCAAGTTTTAAAACTTTAAGTTCGTAATAAAACCAAGATTGTGTTCTAAAAATGCGTGATTACGTAATAATGCAAGTTTTTAATTTGTTTATTTTTTTATTCTACTGACGATTTGAGGCAACGGGCGAGCTTTCAGAAAATTGCGGGGGGCGCGGGTGAAATCTGTTTTTTACTAGATTTCATAAAGTTCAACTTAGACTGGTTTGCCGTTTAATTTGTATGCAGTGGGAATGTACACCAAAAATGAGGGTATGAAAGGACGTGGATATAAAAGCATTATGGACTAGATTTGCGTTAGTAACAGCAATTGTCACGTTTTCGTGTAAGAAAGCAGGTATCTAACCTATCATACTTGTATGATTCAATTACATTTTACTTTTTGTGTGGTATCTGATTAGCTAGTTTGCTACATGAGGATTTAGATTTAAATTATTGTTTTAATGTTGATACGTGTCACGATACGATAGTTAGATTCGAACACGATATTGTCACACGGTATTAGTATTACACCTCGACATGTATACTCATCTCTCATACCTACTTTTTTTCTAGTTATCCCAATAAATTGCTCAATCTGTTCTATTTCTTATTTTTGTCTTATAATGGCGATGAGGATATCTCCGGACAACATTGCAGGTCTTAGAAACTCGTTAGCAGTGCAGTGCCAGTTCCGAAGCCAATCTAGTTGCGCAACAAGAAACTAGTTATTCTTTTATTGATTTTTAAAGCCTTTTGTTTGATTCAAGTTATTGAAACCTTTGTACCTAGGTACTCGTACTGGATTTTTTTATAGATATTACGATTGTACGTGGGTCCGGCTCGGATCTAGCGGGGGGGGGGTTTGGCTCACCCCCTCAACGAAGACCTGGATCCGCGCCTGACGACGGTACTGCACGTCATGCGACCATCATAAAATAGAAAACACATTAAGAATTAATTGTTATTTACCCAATAATTGTGAACGAAATGGCAAAACGTAAGTTTTAACAGAAGCAAATGGCCATTTTGATGGTAGTTTTAGCGCATAGCAGCTGTCACATAAGTATCTTATCTGTCATTCGTATCTACTAATGTGTAAACACTATGCTACAGTTACCGCAAACTTCGATATTTGTAAACTTCAGGCATCTGATTTTGTCACACCTATAGTACCTTTTTTGAAGTGTGGTCCATTTCTAAAAAGCGTGTACTTGTATTACAAATGAAAATTCTAACCTGATTAATGTTATAAAGAGACTTCCACAAGTTACAAGCTTTTGAGAAACGGCTCCCTAGAGACAGATACCCAAAATTACTGTCACCTTGCCGTAATATGATGAAAGATATCCCCAAAACACTATTAGAGAGTATTCTTCGTTTTATGACAGTAATTTATAATAAAACCGTTTTATGGCTAAATGAAAGCTTTAAAAGTTGCATAAAAACATGTAATTACTTTATCTATGGCGCCTAGTCACGCAACATCAATCGCTCGTCATATGGCACACTACTAAAAACGTAAAAACAATTCAGTCAATATTAATATACCTTCGGAAATGATTATTGGGAATTACCATGCTTATTCGTTCATTAGCCGAACATAATTCTGTACACTTTTTGCGACATGCGTATTATTTAATTACGTGGAATACCTATGTCGCCATTTTATTTTCATATTTATGCTGTGTTCTGTGTTTATAATTGTTTTGTCCTTAATAGGATTATCTGACAATTGGATAGGTCAAATACATGTATGGAATTTATGAAATACATTAGGATGTACTAATCTACGCATTTGGGTCTTTTTTATCCCGATTTGGAAGCCTGTGTTCTGCTGTACAAACTGTCCACAATAACCTAAGTTTTTTTTTTAATACGACGCAAATAATAATACCTAAACATTATACCAGGGGCTTATTTCTCGAAAGCTTGTAACTTGTAATACAAGCGGTCCTTATCTAATTAATATTGTTAAAAAAAAGACTTCCACTTGTATTACAAGTTACAAGCGTTCGAGAAACAGGCCCAAGTACGAGATCGAAGTAACGAAAATTGCAATGATTTCAGTTTCCGAAATTCAAATGCTATTAATGCCTTATTTTGATTTGTCATAAACATCATTAGGTCAGGTTAATATATATTTCCATTATGTTTTATGATAATAATAATAAAATTAGATCTGTAAGTGTAGTAGGTATACAAGTATACGAGTACATAGATATAATTTTAATGGATTGTGTCAATGCAAATGTGCCGACTGTTGTCAAAACCAATAGATACGGAAGTTTAACCAATCTTGTGGCCTGGATTTATTTGGAACGAGGTTCGAATCGCAGTTCTTGTAATTAAGATCGCTCGGGCCAAGTTCGAAACTTGTAGATTGAATTTGTGCCTCTTTTGAATGCTGCGGCCCTACCGCAAAACTCGCAAAGGACCATGCGTCAAAATGGATCCAGAACTAACAGACATGAGAGTTACGATATTGAATCCGTCTTTAAATCTACTTCATTTAATTATAAAAATAAGTCGAATTCCATTGCAGAACTGAGATATTCATATTTTCATTCAGAGTAAATATTCATATTATATTCATATTCATATTTATTTATTTTGTATTAATACGAACTATGAAGAATCTGTGGCTAGGGTATTTAATATTTTGAAGGGTATTCAAAATTATAATAACAACACATTGCATCTGGGATCTGGAATGGTATTGAACTTGTTGCGTATAGAACAAAATGAAGTATATTTGTAGATCGTTTTAATGACCTAACTCTCAGCTGTGTTCGCTCTGGGTCCAAACACTAAGTTGCCCATGGTCCTTTCGAAGATTTGTCTGTCACTCTAATGAAGCTTTCGTTGGAGTAAAAGAGACAAAACCTCGAAACTTAAAAATTTCGAAGTTCGCGGTAGTAGGCCTGTATCCATTCAGTTGACCTAGGGATCTTTTCATAATTAGAGGGACTACGCTTCGATAATTGTATATTACGAGCATCTCTGAGGCCCCACTGCGGATCATGAACGAAGAGTTGCCTTTCTGTCGCACTCGTGAACTCGTACATAAGTGTGACAGGGAGGCAACACTGCGTTCGTGCTTCGTGGTTCGCGGTAGGGCCTGTGTTCTCTGCTTCTCTGTGACTTCGATGACTCTTTCGTTGAAGTGACAGACAGAGATAGATATTTGAAATTAATGTCACTGGATTATAGTTTTACCAAATGGTAAAGTTGACCGTAATATAGTGTACTAAATTTTACTCTATTTTAATACTAAATACAATAATACAAGAGGAACCGTCTTGATGTCATCGGAATGGTGTCCGCGTAGAACGAATGACTCGTTTTGACATTCTTTGTCTCTGGTTCTGGGAAAATGAGCATTTATGGGATGAGAACATGAATTGTTAGGAATTGAAATGTAGAAAACTAAAACAGAATCATGTAGTCCAAGTAGGTACATTATATTATGGTATTATTATTTTCTATGGTAATTTGATTCATTAGATTTTTTTTAATGGTGGAAATACTATATTTATTTTCAAAACTACAATTTATATACATAAATTAAATCTAACTAATCTACCTACTTAACTAAAACTATATCGAAGATTGGCACTTAGAAATTATATTTATTGAACCAAATTACACATTTTATACCGTATATCTTTATAGGACGTGAATTTATTTTTACGAGATTAGGTACTGTCACGATGCTGTCACGCCATTGGATTGAAATTAAACACTTTACCTACAAATACCTACTGCTTCTCCCTCCTTTCTCATTTTTACCAGCTTCGTGCCTTTATTTTCTTTGTTTAGGGAAGGCTTTTGATCCTACGTTTCTGTTATTTTCGGTAGGCGGACAGATATTTTATTAGGTTTGTCTGGCCTAGGCTTAACAAAATGAAGAAACGAAATACTGGGAAATGCGCTAGATATATAGGTACCTATTCTAAATAGGCTATTTTCCACATTATCTATGTACCTATCTTAGGGCCATGCGAAAAACGTTCGTTTTGGTTGACTGTACCTATTTTCAATTATTCCAAGAATTTTCCTGTCTGCGGTTTATTGTGTTTTCTTAGAATCTGTAGACCATTTCTAATTTTATTCCCTAAGAATAACGAAATACTATAAAAACACTGTACTTTTATTTATAAAAATAACCCTGAAAGTAAAATGCTTAAATTACTCGGTTTTTACTTTACCGGAAACCATTTACAGTAATTGCGCAAATGAAACAATTTTCCGGAAATAGATCAATCAATCGACCATCTATTTCCTTTTCGTGCATAGACAATTATTTTGGTTGAAGGTTTTAACCATACACAGACAGCGAAGGTCTTAAATCACATACTGGGCTCTGCAATCTCTTCTAGTTTACAGGGTCAGTCTAGTCATGGGTGAGTCTATAATTAACAGTAACATACGTTACCGGCGTTGTCTACTGTTAAGAAAAAAAAACACTAGACAATACCAATCACATAACTACAAAATACTATTACATTTACCAATTTCACTACAACTGTCAACATAACCGCACTTTCACTCAAAAGTTCACTATCTTCATTTCCGCATCACTAAACAACGTCCGAAAGACACACATTTTGCTAAATATTAAATCCAAATAATTTAACAGCAACTTTTATTCACAAATACCATAATACCATATTTTATTGGTACACCAACAAACTAGACGTTTAAACCATAACTATAACGTTCGTTCGTAAACACTGTGTGCCGCGAGAAGTTGACAGCAGTTGCATCATGGCCGCCAACATGCCAATATGGCGGGCGTAGTACCAACATGGCGGCGCTAGCGCGTCAGTCAACGGCCTTTGTCGTAAACACCACAAACATAACTTTGCAGGTGGCGAAATTTGGAACTAGTAATCTTGGTGCAAATTTAATAGGAAACCTGCGTTCCTAGCGCCCAAGTTGCAGGCCTTGTTTACGTTGTAGTAGTAAGTTGAATAATGAATGGATCAAAGTGAACCTGGGGCCCTACCGCGAACATCGAACGAAACAAGCTCGTCCGAAACTAAAATCGAACGAAAGAGAATTGAAAACGTTACCATGAAATTACTTCGATTCTACTTCTTTCGGACGAATCTATGACGTGAATGAAAATAATGAACGTTCCGTTAACTACCGTTAAGTCGACATCACACTTTCATCACACGCTGTGATCAAAAACCGGTAAAGTAGTAATTAACATAAAATAGGTTAAAGAAATTGTTAAAAATTAAAATTATGAACGGATAATATGATGCGATACTAAATACTACTCCTTTAACTCATTTTCACGCTTAATTAGATTTTTTTCGTTCCTTGTTAAAATAAGCATCAAATGAACGCAAGTGTCAAAGTTGTCAAAAGTACAAAACCAGTCGCCAGTCACCATTAAAGATTAAAGTTTTAAAATATAAAATAGGATTTCGGCTTATAAACGTAAGAAAAGCTCTATAATTATCTTGTATAACAATTAATTAAACCTTAAGTATAAAAACTGAGGCACTAAGTACTTAATTTCGTATTAAAATGAGATTTTTTATTTTAAATTCGCTCACTTTGATAACATATAATTTCCGTCTTTATTTATTTTTTACAGCGTGCCACCAGTTAACCATCACCTGTGATTATTTAACAAAGCACCCAGATTTGGGGAAAGGCAACCTCAGGCATATTGAGATTATTGAGGGTCGCACAGAGTCCAAACGGCGATGGGACTGAGACCACTCACTTATGACCTTTCACTGAGACCTTCAATGGGCCTCAATTGGGCAGTAAAAATGCGTTTGTTAGTCGTATACCTCGAAATCATAAAATCCTTGTAGCTTTTCGCATTTTCGCGTTTCGCCGCGATATCAAAATTTCTTAACAGCTTTTTTTTCTAGTAGCATTATTTCTGGTAGCCAATTACAATGGTGTATAAAATTCTTAGCATATTTACTTTCTTGCCTTTTTTCATTGTAGTCGCTCTTCACCTCGATAGATATTTGTTTGTAACGCGTTATTACATATCGCGCAGAATCAAAGTAAAAGATATATAGGTCTTCGGATCGCAGAAACTTAAGTGGCAGTGGGCGGCGTAGAACCGATGGCCGTTGGAGCGGAAAGGTTCTCGAGTGGCGGCCACGTACCGGAAGGCGCAACGTGGACTGGTGACCTGGTGAAGGTCGCAGGAGTCCGCTGGATGCGAGTCGCGCAGGACCGGTCATTGTGGCAATCTTTGAGAGGGCCTATGTTCAGCAGTGGACGTCTTTCGGCTGATATGATGATGATGATGATGATGAGGATATCGCGATATTTCCTTCCTATTCGTCTGTAGTTCAGTTTGGTATATATTATGCGTTTCGCGAAGATGGAAGCTGAACCTGGATCCACTTATGGTCAGCGGGGCAATTTTAAATTAATCAAGTTCACACGGAGGGAACTTTTCTGTATTATTGTATTAATTTGCTACTGTTGCAAACATCTATTGAAAATATATGCGGCTAACTAAATAGGCTATTGATAATACATGCTACATCAAAATTTGCTACTATTGTAAAAATCTATTAAAAATATATGGAAGTAACAAAATATACCACCGATATTTCATGCTACAAAAAAATACGCTATCGCGGCAAAACGCGAATAGGTGAAAAGCTACAAGAATGTTGTGATTTCGAGGTATACGACTAACAAACGTAAAAATGCCACACAATGGCAAAAGGTAAAAAATACTATTTTCCATAACTTAAGATTTTATTTCTTGAAAATTATTTATATTGCAGTAAACATTTTTCTCTCATTTACTTCTTGGTTAGTTTCGTTTTGAATTTGTGTTTGTAGCTTGGCTTCTCTTTAAATAGGTGTGGGCGGATAAAAAATATACTGCCAAAGGCAGAGCGGCTGAGCTTAACCGTGTGGCCACTGGGACTGGTGGTTGTCCTCTAAACTCAACGAAATAGATCTCCAGGTGTTGGCAATTATGGGAGAAGGTTTTGGCGGTCGCCAGACCCAGGCCTTCATTAATCCGTTTCAGGTATTGCATTTCATTCAGTTTTTATTTTTGGGAAATTTCTAGTTATTAGCATTATGCTAATCATCGCACCTGCGAAGTTCTCTATGTAAGATTTATGTCTTAGAAGTAGTAAAGTAACTACAACTCACAAGAGCTATTAATTCTTTTGTCGTTTGTTTGTTAATACTATTGCTATAAGAGACCTGTCAATGTCATCAGTCATAGAAATATTTAATTTATTTTTTGAATACACTTAAAAGCCTCCGATTACAAAATTAAATTGACTCCTTGCTTCACAATTTAAAACTTACCTGCAGCCACAATACTCTCATCAATCAAAATATTTTGAAAATGTCTTCTAGCTTATTAAATCTTAGTTTTCATATGTCTTTAAAATAAATCCCATAAAAAATATAAAAAAAATCGCGTAATACACATTTTTCTAGTTAATATGAAGCTTATTACAATCGGAGACGTTACATTCATAGTTGTAGACGCCTATATAGGTACATATACCTAGGACAAACTAACAATTACTTACTCAGATGCATGAGGCTGTACAACAGCAGCAGCAGCTCTATGAAGAGGAAGTGGTGCTGGATATGGACCACCTCTATGCTGCTCCACTACAACAGCAGGTGGTGCATGGCGAAGGAGCCGAGGCCAGAGAAGAAAAGCAACTGCGACCATCCAGTAAGATATGACTCATTTCTCCATACCCAATCATACTATCAATGAGCTAAGTCCCTGATTACGGTCTGATTACTCTTCCAATAAATAAAGCACATAAATCAGTATAATGTACTTTTATCCAGATGCCTTAAAAAACTGATGATCACTTGGTTCTAAGTTCTGAACAAACCTGTTATTGTCATCGTAGTAGTTAGAGAGGTCCTACCCACTGAGCAAGCGAAAGTTTCTGTAACATTCCCGAAATGAATATTTGGGAGGCTGTAACTTTCAAATGCAAGGTTGCAATGTCATGGCAAGCTCTGAGCAAGCTCATGGCAATGCTGAAACGGCCAAACGTTTCATGTCATTTGCAACTTACCCTTAGAGCTCATATGTAAGTTATTAAAACTTTCATATACAAGTTTCTCACAAGTTCCAATTACAACATTATCAGAAGTGTGTTATTGTAATTTCTGTAAAGTTACTATCGGTACTTTGTAGATATATTACGTGGGAATGTTTTGTGCAAGTTTCATAGGAAACATTGCTAGAATCGATATTTTGTAAAGTTCTGTCAAGTTACTATCGGTACTTTGTAGAGACATAACGTGGGAAAGTTTTGTGCAAGTTTCATACGGAGCATTGCTAGAACCGACATTTTGTAAGGTTCTGTCAAGTTACTATCGGTACTTTGTAGAGACTTTACGTGGGAAAGTTTTGTGCAAGTTTCATACGAAGCATTGCTAGAATCGACATTTTGTATGGTTCTGTCAAGTTACTATCGGTACTTTGTAGAGACATTACGTGGGAAAGTTTCGTGCAAGTTTCATACGAAGCATTGCTAGATTCGACATTTTGTAAGGTTCTGTCAAGTTACTATCGGTACTTTGTAGAGACATTACGTGCGAAAGTTTCGTGCAAGTTTCATACGAAGCATTGCTAGAATCGACATTTTGTAAGGTTCTGTCAAGTTACTATCGGTACTTTGTAGAGACATTACGTGCGAAAGTTTCGTGCAAGTTTCATACGAAGCATTGCTAGAATCTACATTTTGTAAGGTCCAGTCAAGTTACTATCGGTACTTTGTAGAGACATTACGTGGTACTTGTCCACTTGCAACTTATTGTAACTACAAATGTAAGCTCGTGGGGTTGATTAATATTAATGGTTGAGGCAACCTTGCGTGCGAACTTGTGTATACGTTTGTAAATGTAATTTATTGTAAGTTGCTTGAAACCGCCATCCGAAATATGTACAGGGTGTCCCATAAATAATGGATCACCCTGACACCCGAGGTAGGTCGACCCAAGAGGTACCTAACCAACATAACATGACCTCGGTAAAAGTTGGACGGTTTTCGAGATTTTGCCAATTTTACGTTTTTTTTTTCTAACTTGCCCTCTTTTTTACACGTTAAGTGCTATAATTTGCTTAAATACCTTTTGTGCTATTAATTTTTCATCGTTACTCTATCAGGAATAGTTAAATTTTATAAAACAAGTAATATTTTAATAAAAAACTTATGTCAAATGCGAAAGAAACTCGGATTAATTTAAAATAAATAATAAGCAATAACAATTATTTGGCTTTTAGTCGTATGCCATGAAAAAAAATACTAGCCAAATAATTGTTATTGCTCATTTTTTTTTGCAAATTAATAGAGTTTCTTTCGCATTTAACATAAGTTTTTAATAAAATATCACTTGTTTTATAAAATTTAACTATTTCTGATAAAGTTATGAAGAAAAATTAATAGCACAAAAGCTATTCAAGCAAATTATAGTACTTAACGTGTAAAAAAGAGGGCAAGTTTGAAAAAAAACGTAAAATTGGCTATTCAAGCAAATTATAGTACTTAACGTGTAAAAAAGAGGACAAGTTTAAAAAAAAAACGTAAAATTGGCAATATCTCGAAAACCGTCCAACTTTTACTAAGGTCATGTTTTATGTTGGGTAGGTACCTCTTGGGTCGACCTACCTCGGGTGTGAGGGTGGTCCATTATTTATGGGACACCCTGTATATATATATAGCGGTCTGTATATAGCGGTGTAGGCAAAGCTCCATAGGTCTCAAACATCTATTTCTTACGCGTCAACTAGGAGCAATTGGACTTCATGCAAAATAAACGACACTGACAATGTCAACGTCACTGACAACTTTGTTAGGGTCGTAGGACTTTGTATCGTAACTTTACATAAAAATATTGATTGTGTAGGATAATAAACTATTATCAATGTAGATTTATAGCTATTTAAAAATTAAAGTACCTAATCAATGGCTACCTACTTTAAATTAACAACATTAAAATACTATCCACATATTGATCTTGAAAGTTAGTTAAATACTATAAATATTTGTTAAAAACGAAATCAAATAAACGTCAATCGTAACATATTCTTAACAATTAATATTTTTATGTAACGTTACAACTTCCAAGTGCTTTCTTGTTATGCGTAAAGAAATGAATAAATATTTGAGACGCGTGAAGCTTTGCCTGCACCGCTATATACAGATATATCAAGATTTGGTATACAAGACATGTCTCCGTGGCCTGTTTACTATACTAATACTAACAGTGTGCAGCAACTTACAACAAATTACCTTTACAGACTTATATAAAAACGATCACACATATTGAACATATTCAGCGCCAGTCGCTACGCCGCTACACGCGTAGTCGATACCCGTGGGTTTGTGTAGAGGATATGTAGCGGAAAGCGACTACGAACATTGAACTCCCTAGTGGCGTTCTTGGCGCTGAATGTGTTAAGCACTATTATAGTTACATTGCCTCAACTAACAATATTAAAAAGTGAGAGAAAAATATATACAATGCTCATTAGAAAATTGTGTTTATTCAAACTAAAAAAAAGAAGAAATACGTATGCCAACAACACATTAAAAAGTCATCTAAGCGCAGGTGGTTTATCTCTACCATTGCTGCTATAAATCTCTTTATCTTGCTAGTCTTCGTGATCGTCAGGATGGCGGGTGCACATCAACAAATGGAGCTGATTTCACGCACATTTGGCACATTGCTAGCACTAAGTCCTAAAGTATACCGCAGCTCCATTTGTTGATGTACATCCGCCATCCTGACGAATGACGATCACCTAATCTTCTACTTGTGTTTAACAGTTTAATACGGTTAACTAATCATTTAATACGATCACTTCTGGGCCGTGGACGTTAGACACGTCCGAAACCTCAAGGTAAAGGAATTGCTTCCTTAAACCTTATTCACGTGTGGTACTATACAGCACGTCCACGTATAAGTTTATTGTTTCTTTTGTGGTACATATTCATGAAAAGAAATGTACTTCTATGTACTTATGTTTAAAAAAATGTACCTGCACGGTTTTGGCATAGCGAGATACAGGTCGTGGTAATGCTGAGTAGGTACTCCCTGGTAGCGATGTAGGTAACGAATACTCGCATTCGCGAATATTCGCATGTTTTAAAATATTCGCATTCGTATTCGCATTCGCAAAAAATTGACGCGAATATTGCGAATATGTTTATCTAATTATTTCATTCACTTAATGCAGGAAGTACTACATTCTAAGTTGACCTTAATACCTACATGTCTAGGTAAACAAAAACATGTGACTCTAAAAATTATACATTTAAACTGAACGATGAATAAAATGTTATATTTCAGTTAATGCCTTTGGTGTATATGTATGTATAATACCCAATATTCGCATTCGCGAATATGAATCGCAAATATTCGCATTCGCGAATATTCCAAAACCGATATTCGTTACATCGCTACTCCCTGGCACGACCACACCATATTTATGGGTAAATCAATGGTCAAATGAATACAAAACAAATGTACTCAAATTGTACTATCTAAAAGCACATCAAAATGCCCAAAACCACTCTCACATTTTGTATTCATTTGACCATTAATTTACCCATAAATATGGTGTGGTCGTGCCAGGGAGTACCTACTCAGCACAACCACGACCTGTATCTCGCTATGCCAAAACCGTGCAGGTACATTTTTAAAAAACATAAGTACATAAAAGTACATTTCTTTTCATGAATATGTACCGCAAAAGAAACAATAAACTCATACGTGGACGTGCTGTATAGTACCACACCTTATTCAGAGACCGGCCTGACCGGAAAATTAGGTACGGTCGATTTCTTATCCTATTGCACATATACGAGTACAGTACATACACAGCACAGTACGAGCTTATGGAAATGAACTTTTGGGCTCCGAGTGTAAGTTTGTTTTAAAGGCAAAGGTATGTATATGTACTGTAAGGGTTCTCACCCTTCCTTACAACAATGAAGTTATAAAAGCAACAGTATTGTATTAGTACTAAGGTTCATATGAACGCTGTGTATTTCCGCCTAAATAGGTGTGATATATAGTCCTACATTACCAAAACAATTCATGTTGAATGTTGAATGAGCTGGTACACAGATTTGAACCATACTACTATCACAATACAGTTGCTTTTAAAACTACACCCCATACAGTAGCTGACCACGGCATAAAAAAATAGTGATAAACCTTGGCCAATCAGCTAAAGAATTAGTAATGTAATCAGTACTTTCGTGTTTGGTTGTAAATTTTGATAAAGCATAATTTGAAGAAGAAACCAACCGTAAATCGGTAAATACAATCACGATAAATACAATCACGTCCGGTTGAAATAATGTCTTATCCCTTTAACCGCTGTATGTCAAAACAGTAATCCTAAATTTGAACTTGGACATTAAGTTAAGGTGTAATTTACATTGCGATGTTGTATTTTATATATATCCGACAACAGCGGTTAAAAGTTTACAACACCGGCGTATATATGACTACTCTATATTCTGTCGTTTAAGTCTAGTTGTAGCATGCTGAATCCAGCACATTGTGTGCCTTTCAAAACTTTCGTCTGTCATATTCGGGAAGCTCTCCTTTACTGCAACTGAAACAAATGATACAAAAGGTTAGTTTATAGAGTAAAAAAATGTTTACATAAATATATTTTCCAATAATAAGTAACGTAACATGTTTGTGTAGACTCCATAGTAAATTTTATTCGTTTTCCTCAAAATCTAATACATAAACAGAAAAAATGAGCTTTTATTACAAACAAGTGATATATTCGTATTTTTTACTGTCAAACTGTATAAAAAAATATATAAAAAACTTACGTTTTAGTCATAGTCATAAACAGAGTGGACAATTTGAAGTTATTTTTCTTGCCAGTCCAGGAACAAAATTGTGCGAGATAATTTGAAAAATCTTTTCTAAGTAACGTTTCACACAATCTCTTTCTTTATTTCCACCAGTGAATCGAAGAAAGTCAAACTGCAACAAAATCAATATGATGAACATGAGTTCTTTGATACAAAATCTCCATTGATATCGCCTTTTTGTTTCTATTGTACCCATTTCATTAAATCTCTTGAATGATTAAAACAAAAAAAATGGTTGGTTGGTAGGTTGATAGCTAAAATTATACTTATGATGAAATGTATGAATAAATGTATATGGGCTGACATTTTAGGGTAATTAATATTCAACATCGTGGCACTCTAAATTATAATTTAATTTCGTAAAAACTAAGCCATGGAACCCATCCTGTAAATTGTCACTTACGATGACGTATATTATTGAAATTTTAAAAATATCTGCTTTTGTATGCATAAGGTATAACAAAAATTACTTATAAAGCTGAAGATGCCATGCCAATTGATTCTTAATATTTTCATCAGTCAAACTTGCTTCAAATGTCTTGGAGTTGTATTAATTAACTCTATCAGAGGCAAATTTGGCAAAGGCCATAGTCGGATTTTCATAGTAAGTCAGCCTTTAAATCAACCAGACTCTAGTATTTTTTTGTGAGTACCTCTTATGGTGAAGAATATTTCTTCTGAGTATCAACGTCCTATCGGTGACAGTTTTTGACTTATGATTTTTTTTAGTTTTTTCTTTAATGTGTTGTATCTCAGGATGTATAAAAGCGAATTGCTTCAAATTTTGAAATAATGTTCTTTATTTAGATATGCATCGAATTTAAAAAAATGAATATCGATTGTCGTATAAAAAAAAGAAAAAAAAAGACCAAAAAATTTTTCATATATTTTTTTTGTGTACCTATGAAGTAGTGACACCTCTATTTTCTTTTTCTAATTATAGACCATACATTGGCCTACTAGTTGCCTAAGTATCAAAATTTTCCAAGCGGTACTTCTTACCAAAAATCGGCAATATGTGTGGTCAAGTTCTGCATTCAATCGGTGTTTTTCAATGTAGTATACAAACTCTTCATTTATATTTGAGTTTTCTTATCAGGTTATCTTATTTAAGAGTAAATGCTAATGACAACTTAATGTCATCATGATGCAAGCTGTTTATTTCATTATTAATCGGCCGTTTATTATTTTAACTAGCGTAATTCGATATTATTTATGAGATATTCATTAAAAATAATATATTTCTTGATTCATTGCAGTTAAATATTATCGAGATACGCTAGTTGAAATGGTAAACGGCCGATTAATAATGAAATAAACAGCTTGCATCATGATGACATTAAGTTGTCATTAGCATTTACTCTTAAATAAGATAACCTGATAAGAAAACTCAAATATAAATGAAGAGTTTGTATACTACATTGAAAAACACCGATTGAATGCAGAACTTGACCACACATATTGCCGATTTTTGGTAAGAAGTACCGCTTGGAAAATTTTGATACTTAGGCAACTAGTAGGCCAATGTATGGTCTATAATTAGAAAAAGAAAATAGAGGTGTCACTACTTCATAGGTACACAAAAAAAAATATGAAAAATTTTTTGGTCTTTTTTTTTCTTTTTTTTATACGACAATCGATATTCATTTTTTTAAATTCGATGCATATCTAAATAAAGAACATTATTTCAAAATTTGAAGCAATTCGCTTTTATACATCCTGAGATACAACACATTAAAGAAAAAACTAAAAAAAATCATAAGTCAAAAACTGTCACCGATAGGACGTTGATACTCAGCAGAAATATTCTTCACCATAAGAGGTACTCACAAAAAAATACTAGAGTCTGGTTGATTTAAAGGCTGACTTACTATGAAAATCCGACTATGGCCTTTTTCTTCATCTCTGACTGATGCCCCATTTGCAATAACTGTTCAATCTTGCGAACTCGATGCATTGTATATGTTACTAAAGCCTTTATTTCTTTTAATTCGGACATTAAATCGCCTGCAACAAGAAATAAACACTCAATAAAGATACAGAGTAATGAAAAGTGAAGCTTAGTCTAGTATTCTTGTGGGATGTGTCTGATGGATATTTCAATTAAATATATTTTTCACTTCTCATGCTCAAAAAGTGCACCTTTATGTCGTGCGTACAGTTATGACCTATAGTATAAGTTAGATTGCATAAATGCATACCCTTATGAATTGGATGAGGAGTTGGTGGCGGAGATGTAGAATCGTCCCCGTATCGTCTGTTCATTGTTATCTTTCTCTTTAAAGTTGGCTCTTCGAATTCCGAAGAACTGCACAGCTTGGATTTTTCTACTGCAGTAGCTTCTTTCAGGGAAGCTGAGAACAACAGTTAAAAACTTTAGGGTCTGATTTTATCAATAAATAAGATTTGTTCTTAAAATAGTATAATATACTATCTGTCAGATTTGTTTCTAAAAAAGTAGATATGTCACATAATTTAGTAAATATAAAGTCAAGTACGTACTACGTACATACGTAATTAATTACTCGGAAATAATATCAATCATCAAATAATTGTACTGGGGGTCAAAATAATATAAGTCTCAATTACATAAAACTAAGGCCGTGGGTTTTCTGGCCGGCGACCGGCGACTGACGCGTGTCCGCCGCCGACGACGTTCGAATGTTTTGTTCGCGAATGTTTGAGGATGGTTTCTCTGACACGTCGTCGGTTACCCGCTGCCGGCGACGTTTCAGAGAAACCAACCTCAAACATTCGCGAACAAAACATTCGAACGTCGTCGGCGGCGGACACGCGTCAGTCGCCGGTCGTCGGCCAGAAAACCCACGGCCTAAGACACAGACAGATCCCCACCTACATAACTATCATCATAACAGAAAAATTTACTTTGTCTGTACCAAGTCTATAAATAAATAAGACCCACCTCTGGTAAAGTGGTCGGAGGGTCATAAGACTCATAAGCAATGATCGGATTAGGATGTGCAAAATTTTAACAAAACTTGGCAAGTGGACTTGCATTATAAAGCGTTTACAGTCATGACAATATTAATATCCTTACAGTAATTTTGAGATTCCAAAATATAATTAAATTTAACACTGATCTGCCAATAATATACATATTTTTAATTTATGTGTCTTAAAGTTTTGCACCCAATACAACCCACTTGGCAAGTTTTGTTCAAGTTTTGCACACCTAATCCGATCATTGGTCATAAGACTCATAAGGTACTTACCTAACATACTTATACTCCGAGGGTCACAGGTAACTAACAAACCTACCCTATACCTATACATTAAATAAATACAATAAATCAATATTTTAGGACAATTTTATACATATTGACCTAGTGCCACAGTAAGCTTAAGGCTTGTATTATGGGTACTAGGCTTCGTTATACAGATACATATAAATAAGAAATGGCCATGACTCGGGAACCAACTTATGTTTATCACATAAATGTCCCTTACCAGGACTTGAACCCGGGACCTGTAGCTTTGTAGGCAACACAGATTTCTATAAAAGGTACACATAAGGCACAATACAGGGTGGAAAAAGATTATGGGTCAGTGAGGGCAGCTACCAGATCCGGTGTAGCTACGCGAAAATGGTCTTAGGAGACTTTCCCGCGATTTCCAATTAAAGAAGATTGGCGTTTTCAGATTTTGGTAAAAGTATACAGGGTGCGAGAAAATGGTCAATTTTGACAAACTTTTTTTATGCCAATTGACCCTGAACAGAAACAGGATGTTTTTTTTAATCTGTAAACGCCATTCTTCATCAATTTAAAATTGAGGAAAGGTCTCCTAAGACCATTTTCGCGTAGCTACACCGGATCTGGTAGCTGCCCTCACCAAAATCATTTTCCACCCTGTATATCTGTAAACATTTGGTTGAAATCTTTGAGGCCCACTCACCAAGTCCTGTAATAAAATATAAAAATAACAAAAAATATAAAGTCTTACCATAATATCCCACTACTTTTACAAGTGTGTATTTTTTCCAGTCATTTTCTGGCTTCATTCGAAAATTTATGGCTTTTCGTTCAATGCTTTGCTTTTTGGCCACATGCAGATTTAATAATTTCGATCGATCCATTCTTTAGGAACTGCTGATACATATTCAGTATTTTCGCATATTATGAATATGACCACTGATTAATCAAGCTGAAATGTATAAGAAACCAAGTTAGTTATTCTGTACTTGTTTGACTTTCTGTATTTAACATGTTTGACATTTGACATTGGACTTTGACTAAGTAATAATAATAACTAATAACCCAAGAATTATCGAAGAGGCTAAGGGCGGGCTGCACCATGCCCACTTAGCTAACTGGTAATGAAAATATGTATAACACTAAATATACATATTTTCTTATTTAGTTTAGTTTAGATGTTACTGTTAAATAGTTTCACATTTAGATAGATTGTTACCTATATGTTTTTAATAAATAAATACTTAACCGGGATGAAGTTAGAAATTACAAATTTCCTCCCTCAACCTTCTTTCGGGGAAGTGGCGACCCGATCAACGACGCCACCGTGTGCAGACAATTAAAGTGAGCATAACAGTACAAGCCATCTGGCAGACAATATAATTTAAATACTATGAATGCTAACCATATTTAGTTCCATGAGAATTTATATTCGTACTTGCTCGTTACATAATGACATCTATCACAAGAAAAATATTATAGAAGGGTCTTTCTCTACTAATTGGAAAACCGCTGTCCTAGGCACATTCTAGCAAAATTATATGAAATAATATAGTTTATGGGTAAGTAGGTTTTTGCCAATTGTTAACTCAATAATTATTATATTTTTTCTAACACACTCAAAAACAGTCCCCTGGCGTGTCCCGAATACAAAATTCGAGCTATACAACAAATTATTGGCTAGTTGTTGCAATTTGGTAAGACCGTATTATATTCATAATTTTTATTTCATTGTTTTTAGATTTTATTCTGACATAATTAAAAAACTGTCCCTTAGCTTCAAAAACAGTCCTCTGTAGCGAATTAAAAAATAATATAACATTTTGTAAACATTTACTGCGTTAATAGATGTTGCAGAGAGCGAAAACAATATCAATATCATAAAGCAAACCGACTAACCTCTTTTGATTTGAATTAATTGGAAGATAAACTTGGCAGAGGGCTGTTTGAATTTGCCAGTTAGTAGAGAAATGCCCAGAAATAGAAAAAACTAACACAGAAAATCTAAATACAAAATTAAAGTTACTTAGGTGTAAAGGACTCTAAGTGTCGACATAATATAAATTAAAATAGGAAGAAAAAAAAAGATAATCTCGGAGATGTATAAAGTCTCTGTAAAGTATATCCGAAAATATTGACTTTAGAAAAAATAATCTTTCAAGAACCTTATTCTTTTTAAGAGAGCTATTAAATGATACCCCACACTATAAGATTACATCAAGTAAAAAAATCATCCCCACTTCACTAGTTGGGAAGGTACCCGAAAAAAAAAATTATCAAGTTTTTTTTTCGGGTACAATATTATTATTTATACCTGTACCAAATTGCAGATTTCTAGTATTAACGGCCACTGATCTATGCTGCGGACAGACGGACATGGCGAAACTATAAGGGTTCCGTTTTTGCCATTTTGCCCACGGAACCCTAAAAAGTAACGAAAAAGCTGGTGGAGGTCTTCTCCGGATCTACGTGTATACCACCTGGTACGATGACGTGGCCGAGAAACTTTCGTTCGAGTTTTCGGTGACTTTCGCACCCGTAGTAACGCACGCACCGGTGGTACCGCCGCGCTCGATCGGTTCCCGGAACTCGCTCGCGCGCGAACGCGACACTTTATTATGACTAGGTGCTGCCGAATTCCAATTTGCCAAATTATTATTAGTACTTAGTCCTATATCCATGTACTTAGTGTAGGTACTTACTTTTAAATCAGAAATCGAATCTTCGATGGCCCTCGCTTTTTCTACAAAACATTCAATATCATTAATGCTATCTCTTGGTAAACGTTTACGCACTCGTCCACTAAATAATACGTAACTCATGTCTATCGGCTCTTTCGCAGTCTTTTTGCTCCGCGGCAAAGATTTCCCGCAAGATATTGTGTGACGGTAGCTGCCCGGGGGTACATGGCGCGCAGCTGCTCCACGGCGTCCGTTCAGCTGTGGGCGCCGGCGCGGGCGGCGTCGTCCTCCACCTCCAGCAGGCTACGCAGTACGCAGCGCGTGCTCGTGGCGAATCTCATCGTTTTCTTCGAGTCCGCATGTGTAGATCTCCTAATCCTAAGTCACTTCACAGCTTCTTACTTTTCGTGATTTTCGCCATTTTGGCGCGAACTAGTATGACGTAGCGCAGAGCACCGCCAGCACCGGCCGGCACGGCACTCGCGGCAATAGATTATTACTTCGTGGAATTCGAAGCCACTAGGCTAGGTGGGCAATGTAATTTGTGGTTAATCGTTTATTACGAGATACACAGTTCAAACACACACTCTGTTGCACAATATCAATTCAATATAGCTAAATAACATGAGAGACACGGGAGATTCGCAAAAAAAATCGTGGCACTTATGGCGGTTAGCGGACTGACGACTTGACGAGTGACGTACTCCCCGCGCCCGCGGCGTCCCGACTCCCGGCCGTCCCGCCCAGTGTTGCCAACTCTGAATTTAATTTAAGACAAACTATACCGAAATAGAGCTAAAATAGTGCTAAAATTAAATATGAAACTGCTAAATTTAGAGCTAAATAAAAAAGCATGCAATTCAAATGAGTTTAATCATTAATCACCAAATGTTCTGTTTATATAATAGAAACAAGACACATTGAATGCAAATTCTTGTAAATGAATGAAAATTACCAAAAGCGTCATACATAGTATAACTCCGTGGCGGTCCCGCTGGTACCATGTCGGGGTCTGATGATGGGATCTTGGAGACAGATGACAGGAAACTAGAACTCCTCAACGGCGTGTGTTTCGATGTGCAGATTTGTATAGTCAAATTACTACGAGGAAGCAATTTCACTAAAAATCAAAAGATAAGTTAAAATTTTACCAAAAAGTAAAACCGACTTCAAACGAAAAACTAAAAAACACAAAAAAAACGTATTTTGATATAGTATAAATAAGTATTTTATAACTTTGAAGTCGGTGCCATTACGCACTTACGCTCGCCACATATGAGAAATTAGAGAATAAAATAGTACATTTCCTAACTAGTGCGGGAAAACTTTTTTTCGCCGAGGGTAAAAGTTGGAGCCCGAGTGAAACGAGGGCGAAAATCACCCGAGTTAAGAAAAAAGTTTTTGCACGTGTAAGGGACGATTTTTTTCGTAACAAGTGCGTCAAAAAGAGAAATTACCGCGCGCGAAGCGTGCGCAAAGTTCGTTTTTGCGCACTAGATAGGAAAAAAACATTATGTAACACCAACATGTCAAAATTATTCAAAATCTGTATAAACTCTAGACAAATCTGAAGAAATCGAAAATCTACAACAGCAGATAAATCTGTATAACTGGCAACACTGCATCGCGTCTCTAGCCACGCGGCCAGCGACTGCGGCCCTACCCCAAAAACGAAACTCGTAAATTTCGAGGATTTGTCTCTGTCACTCAAACAAAAGCGCCATTAGAGTGAGAGAGACAAATCCTCGAAATTTACGAATTTCGTTTTTTGCGGAAGGGCCGCGGTTATTCGCTTCCCGTTATGAGCTGAGCTTAGACGCGAGTTTGCTTTTAAGCTGGCCAATCGCAGGCGGTATCCGCACGGCGCGAATTTCAAACAAGCCGGCGGTGGCGTTATATACAAGGTGGAATTCGACGAGGGACCTTTACGGAAATGGTAGATAGTTAAGGCTATACTGAACAACTTTTACTATGGGACCAACCCCGAAATCGTATAAAAAAAAACTTATCCATACAAAAAGGTACGGCATGTATACACACAATGTATGAAAGTCATTTTTTTTTTTACGATTTCGGGGTTGGTCCCATAGTAAAAGTTGCTCAGTATAGCCTTAACTATCTCCCATTTCCGTAAAGGTCCATCGTCGAATTCCACCTTGTATAAATTAATCGATTTGGGTCCAGAGTTGGGCATTTCGTAATTCGTAATCATGGGTACTTATGGGTACCATATTACTCGTAATGTAATATCGTGAAACGGAATATTAATGAAAATCGATATCTGAGGATCCGATAGATTGCTTATAACGAATCCGAAGTCGAAATTGCGAGAATCGGCGGCCATCTTGGATTTCTTCATTTATGATCCGATCATGATGAAAATCGATATCTGAGTATCCGACAGATTGCTTATAACGAATCCGAAGTCAAAATTGCGAAAATCGGCGGCCATCTTGGATTTCTTCATTTATGATCTGATCATGATGAAAATCGATATCTGAGGATCCGATAGATTGCTTATAACGAATCCGAAGTCAAAATTGCGAGAATCGGCGGCCATCTTGGATTTCTTCATTTATGGTCCGATCATGATGTAAATCGAAATCTGAGGATCCGAGAGGGCGCTTATAACGAATCCGAAGTCAAAATTGCGAGAATTGGCGGCCATCTTAGATTTCTTCATTTATGATCCGATCATGATGAAAATCGATATCTGAGGATCCGAGAGGACGCTTATAACGAATCCGAAGTCAAAATTGCGAGAATTGGCGGCCATCTTGGATTTCTTCATTTATGATCCGATCATGATGTAAATCGATATCTAAGGGCCTTATCACACTTGCGATTTACAAGCGAGGCGAAAGCGAAGCGAGCGCGCAGCGTGATCGTTGCGAGCCCGTAACCAATTCGCCGCGAGTGCGTTGCGATTTGGCCGCGATCGCGTAACGAATACGCTGCGCAGCCGTCAGTAAATCGCTCAGTAATCTGAGTCTTGGACAGTCACTAATAAGATGTATTATTACATAATGGACACCAACTCTTGACGCGGCAAACTCGGTGCGCAGTCGCGGCGTATTCGTCACGCGGTCGCGGCGTAATCGCGACACCATCGCGGCGAATTGGTTGCGGGCACGCGACGAACACGCCGCGCGTACGCTTCGCTTTCGCCTCGCTTGTAAATCGCAAGTGTGATAAGGCCCTGAGGATCCGAGAGGGCGCTTATAACGAATCCGAAGTCAGAATTGCGAGAATTGGCGGCCATCTTGGATTTCTTCATTTATGATCCGATCATGATGAAAATCGATATCTGTGGATCCGATAGATTGCTTATAACGAATCCGAAGTCAAAATTGCGAGAATTGGCGGCCATCTTGGATTTCTTCATTTATGATCCGATCGTGATGAAAATCGATATCTGAGTATCCGATAGATTAATTTTATCGAATCCGAAGTCAAAATTGCGAAAATCGGCGGCCATCTTGGATTTCTTCATTTATGATCTGATCATGATGAAAATCGATATCTGTGGATCCGATAGATTGCTTATAACGAATCCGAAGTCAAAATTGCGAGAATTGGCGGCCATCTTGGATTTCTTCATTTATGATCCGATCGTGATGAAAATCGATATCTGAGTATCCGATAGATTAATTATAACGAATCCGAAGTCAAAATTGCGAGAATTGGCGGCCATCTTGGATTTCTTCATTTATGATCCGATCATGATGAAAATCGATATCTGAGTATCCGATAGATTGCTTATAACGTATCCGAAGTCAAAATTGCGAGAATCGGCGGCCATCTTGGATTTCTTCATTTATGGTCCGATCATGATGTAAATCGATATCTGAGGATCCGATAGATTGCTTATAACGAATCCGAAGTCAAAATTGCGAGAATCAGCGGCCATCTTGGATTTCTTCATTTATGATCCGATCATGATGAAAATCGATATCTGAGTATCCGATAGATTGCTTATAACGAATCCGAAGTCTAAATTGCGAGAATCGGCGGCCATCTTGGATTTCTTCATTTATGATCCGATCATGATGAAAATCGATATCTGTGGATCCGATAGACTGCTTATAACGAATCCGAAGTCAAAATTGCGAGAATCGGCGGCCATCTTGAATTTCCTCATTTATGGTCCGATCATGATGTAAATCGATATCTGAGGATCCGATAGATTGCTTATAACGAATCCGAAGTCAAAATTGCGAGAATCAGCGGCCATCTTGGATTTCTTCATTTATGATCCGATCATGATGAAAATCGATATCTGAGGATCCGATAGATTGCTTATAACGAATCCGAAGTCGAAATTGCGAGAATCGGCGGCCATCTTGGATTTCTTCATTTATGATCCGATCATGATGAAAATCGATATCTGAGCATCCGAGAGGTCGCTTATAACGAATCTGAAGTCAAAATTGCGAGAAGCCGCAGCCATCTTGGATTTCTTCATTTATGATCCGATCATGACGAAAATCGATATCTGAGCATCCGAGAGGGCGCTTATAACGAATCTGAAGTCAAATTGCGAGAAGCCGCAGCCATCTTGGATTTCTTCATTTATGATCCGATCATGATGATAATCGGTATCTGAGGATCCGATAGATTGCTTATAACGAATCTGAAGTCAAAATCGCAAGAAGCGGCGGCCATCTTGGATTTCTTCATTTATGATCCGATCATGATGAAAATCGATATCTGAGGATCCGAGAGGGCGCTTATAATGAATCCGAAGTCAAAATTGCGAGAATCGGCGGCCATCTTGGAATTCTTCATTTATGATCCGATCATGATGAAAATCGATATCTGAGCATCCGAGAGGTCGCTTATAACGAATCTGAAGTCAAAATTGCGAGAAGCCGCAGCCATCTTGGATTTCTTCATTTATGATCCGATCATGATGATAATCAGTATCTGAGGATCCGATAGATTGCTTATAACGAATCTGAAGTCAAAATTGCGAGAAACGGCGGCCATCTTGGATTTCTTCATTTATGATCCGATCATGATGATAATCGGTATCTGAGGATCCGATAGATTGCTTATAACGAATCTGAAGTCAAAATTGCGAGAAGCCGCAGCCATCTTGGATTTCTTTATTTATGATCCGATCATGATGAAAATCGATATCTGAGGATCCGAGAGGTCGCTTATAACGAATCTGAAGTCAACATTGCGAGAAGCGGCGGCCATCTTGGAATTCTTCATTTATGATCCGATCATGATGGAAATCGATATCTGAGGATCCGAGAGGTCGCTTATAACGAATCTGAAGTCAAAATCGCAAGAAGCGGCGGCCATCTTGGATTTCTTCATTTATGATCCGATCATGATGATAATCGGTATCTGAGGATCCGATAGATTGCTTATAACGAATCTGAAGTCAAAATCGCAAGAAGCGGCGGCCATCTTGGATTTCTTCATTTATGATCCGATCATGATGAAAATCGATATCTGAGCATCCGAGAGGTCGCTTATAACGAATCTGAAGTCAAAATCGCAAGAAGCGGCGGCCATCTTGGATTTCTTCATTTATGATCCGATCATGATGATAATCGGTATCTGAGGATCCGATAGATTGCTTATAACGAATCTGAAGTCAAAATCGCAAGAAGCGGCGGCCATCTTGGATTTCTTCATTTATGATCCGATCATGATGATAATCGGTATCTGAGGATCCGATAGATTGCTTATAACGAATCTGAAGTCAAAATCGCAAGAAGCGGCGGCCATCTTGGATTTCTTCATTTATGATCCGATCATGATGAAAATCGATATCTGATGATCCGAGAGGTCGCTTATAACGAATCTGAAGTCAAAATTGCGAGAAGCGGCGGCCATCTTGGATTTCTTCATTTATGAACCGATCATAATGAAAATCGATATCTGAGGATCCGAGAGGGCGCTTATAACGAATCTGAAGTCAAATTGCGAGAAACGGCGGCCATCTTGGATTTCTTCATTTATGATCCGATCATGATGAAAATCGATATCTGAGGATCCGAGAGGTCGCTTATAACGAATCTGAAGTCAAAATTGCGAGAAACGGCGGCCATCTTGGATTTCTTCATTTATGATCCGATCATTATGAAAATCGATATCTGAGCATCCGAGAGGTCGCTTATAACGAATCTGAAGTCAAATTGCGAGAAACGGCGGCCATCTTGGATTTCTTCATTTATGATCCGATCATGACGAAAATCGATATCTGAGCATCCGAGAGGTCGCTTATAACGAATCTGAAGTCAAAATCGCAAGAAGCGGCGGCCATCTTGGATTTCTTCATTTATGATCCGATCATGATTAAAATCGATATCTGAGGATCCGAGAGGTCACTTATAACGAATCTGAAGTCAAAATTGCGAGAAGCGGCGGACATCTGGGATTTCTTTATTAATGATATGTAGCCTTAGTATAAGTTTTATTTGACGTTTACTTTACTATCGCGTAAGCGTATCGAGATGTCAAATTATGATGGTGCAGTCTACATAAATCATCTGACTACTATCATAATTTGACCTCTCAATACGCTTACGCGATAGTAAAGTAAACGTCAAATGAAACTTATACTACGGGACCTAAGTTTATTGATCATGATGAAAGTCGATATTTGAGGCTCGGAGAGGTTGCTTATAACGAATCTGAAGTAAAAACTGCAAGAAATGGCGGCCGTCTTGAATTTCTATATTTTGATCCGATTCTGATGAAAATTGATATATGAGGATCCGACTTCGTTATAAGAATTTCTCGGATCCCCAGATATGGTTTATTTATCGCGATCGGCTGAAAAAAAATAAGATGGCAGCCGTTTTCGCACATATAACTTGAGTTGAGATCAACATCTATGGTCTATTCTAATTCTAATTAACATTAATCGATTTTCCACGAAATTCAAAATGGCAGTTGAAGTTTTTAATAATTTTAACACCTATCGTATAGTAAAAATTCTGACAAGTGACAACCCTGAGCCTCCGGCGCCGAGTCTCGAGGTTATATGAAGCTTCCCTTCCCCACTGTATAAGATACATACATTACATAGATCAAGTGTACCTAAACTGTATAATGATTTGTTGCCAACATTATTTCCTGACCGATACGATCTTCAAGAAAAAAAATTACTCTCGTCTTTAGGACAGCTGCTTACCATTAGGCAATACGTCTAATCTTTTGTCTCCTATTAAAATAAAAAAAAACCGGCCAAATGCGAGTCGAACTCGCGCCCTAAAGGCCTGTTCGGACTAGGCTAGTACCTATTTTAGTCGAGTAGCGAGTAATTTAGTAGCTAAACTATTCGTTACTGCCTAAAAATCGTTCGCAATACAGTCGAGTAAAGTTCACAAGTCAATCACGAC
>JALPQI010031730.1:0-18722 GCA_025490895.1 Thaumatotibia leucotreta | reverse complement strand
ATGATGAAAGTCGATATTTGAGGCTCGGAGAGGTTGCTTATAACGAATCTGAAGTAAAAACTGCAAGAAATGGCGGCCGTCTTGAATTTCTATATTTTGATCCGATTCTGATGAAAATTGATATATGAGGATCCGACTTCGTTATAAGAATTTCTCGGATCCCCAGATATGGTTTATTTATCGCGATCGGCTGAAAAAAAATAAGATGGCAGCCGTTTTCGCACATATAACTTGAGTTGAGATCAACATCTATGGTCTATTCTAATTCTAATTAACATTAATCGATTTTCACGAAATTCAAAATGGCAGTTGAAGTTTTTAATAATTTTAACACCTATCGTATAGTAAAAATTCTGACAAGTGACAACCCTGAGCCTCCGGCGCCGAGTCTCGAGGTTATATGAAGCTTCCCTTCCCCACTGTATAAGATACATACATTACATAGATCAAGTGTACCTAAACTGTATAATGATTTGTTGCCAACATTATTTCCTGACCGATACGATCTTCAAGAAAAAAAATTACTCTCGTCTTTAGGACAGCTGCTTACCATTAGGCAATACGTCTAATCTTTTGTCTCCTATTAAAATAAAAAAAACCGGCCAAATGCGAGTCGAACTCGCGCCCTAAAGGCCTGTTCGGACTAGGCTAGTACCTATTTTAGTCGAGTAGCGAGTAATTTAGTAGCTAAACTATTCGTTACTGCCTAAAAATCGTTCGCAATACAGTCGAGTAAAGTTCACAAGTCAATCACGACATTTTCACGCCAACTAATGAACTCGACTAAATCGACAAGTTCGGAGTTCGGACTTGTTTCCGGCGGCCGAGTGAGCACGGACGCTTGGTGGGGGATGCTACTTGCCCGAGGGGCCGCACATAGTGTGCCACTAAGAGGGATAGACATAGTCACTTACTACTAAGACGAAAGTGCCACACAGGCACTTAGTGACGTATTCAACGCATTTGTCTGGCACTTACATTAGCATCTAATGCACACACACACAAAAAATAGTGGCACAGTGATAAGGACGGACGATTATCGTTCCTTTTCACTTCCACTAGTAAAAAGTTTCATAAATACCATCCCTTTCGTTCTTGCTATTATTATAACGTTGTCAAATCCATATTAATCCTACATTCATGTACTTGCCCATTGATATTTATAAATCCCAAGATTAAACATGACGTACAAAATCAAGTCGAAAAAGTGTCCCGATGCTAAGTTACAAGTGTGTGCATCTACTAAGACAATATAATGTACGTAAGTAGATTTAAATTTTTCGTCAAATGCAACCTTATTTTAACACTACTTTGGTGTTATTTCGAGTGCGCGCGGTTATGACATTACATCACGCAAGTCATAAAATTGTATTGCTTCGGCCATGAGCAAAATTGTTTTAAACAAGTACCTACCTTACTTATACCTTAAGTCAATCACATAAAGTCCACTTCATTTTACACCGCGTAACAATCTCTTTCGTCTTCCTTCCACCTTAAACCAGTGCTACGCGGTAGAAAGAACCAATTGCATAACATCAAATGCAGGGACTTACGGAAGTTAATTTTAAACAATCATGTTTTTAATGGGTTTGAAGGCATAATATGTCACCAATTAATAAAACTATTCTCTAGTACTTACCGAAAATATGATATGCCATCCTTTTTCAATGTAGTTAGCGTATTATTTTTGCACTTTTTAACGGAGCACTTCGGCAACATTGCTGCAATGTCTGTAATGTAATGTTTAACAACATTGCAACTGTAATGTTTATGGTACTTAAAATTGTATACCTTGCATAATTAATGTTGCATTTCACTAAATTGCAACAACATTTAAAATGTAACATTGAAATAACGTTAAAAAAGCAATATGGCCACATATAAATTGCTGCAACAATTATTATAGGAAATTCAATAACTTTAGCAAGCAACATTGCTGCAATGTCTGTAATGTAATGTTTAACAACATTGCAACTGTAATGTTTATGGTACTTAAAATTGTATACCTTGCATAATTTATGTTGCTTTTAACTAAATAGCAACAACATTTAAAATGTAACATTGTATTAACGTTAAAAAAGCAATATGGCCACATGTAAATTGCTGCAACAATTATTATAGGAAATTCAATAACTTTAGGTAGCAACATTGCTGCAATATCTATAATGCAATGTTTTAACAACATTGCAACTTTAACGTTTTTGGTACTTAACAATTTATACCTTGCATAAAGTATGTTGCTGCAATACTATTAGAAAACAATTCAATAAGTTTAGTTTGCAAAGTAACAGCAACGTTCCGCGATGGAATTTGTTAAATATAGATCGCTGCAACATCTCATCTGCAATGTTAAAAAAATTATATTGTAGCAATTTTATTAATATACCTTATAATAAGTTTATGGTTATAAGATGACACAACGTTTAAAAATAAACTTTCATATGTAATGTTGGGGCTACATCTATCACTATATTTTAAATAACTTTCATTGTAATTTTAGATCTACGTAGCTGCAACGTTTCTAGGAGCTTTATTTTTAAATGTTCAAATGGAAGGTTGATCAACTTTCTAGAAACTTTCTGTAACGTTCATGCTCAGTGGGTAAATTGGATTGACCGGATTGTATGAAATCTCTTCCTGCTTGTTGTTTTGTTATGGTTCTAGAGTGGTACAGGTAGGTGATGTATAACTAGTATTCGTACAACTGGTTTTAGTTCAGTCATAAACAGATTTACGTTCTATCCGCGATGCCAATTTAACTGGTTTTAAACAAAAGATAAAGATAATAACTTTATGAGTAAATTAAACTCCAATGCATCAGCATATTAGTGATATTACAATCGTCGCTGGACGATTTTCGCCATAGCAACTTAGCAACCATCTTTTCTCCTTTTGCGGGTGTCCAATTTTTAAAAAGTGACTGCTTTTAAAGTGGCTATTTCTTTGTGGGTAATTCGTACCTGAAGACCATGGCTTCTGTACAGCGACGCGTTTAAACAAGCTTCAATGGTCGGGACCAGGTCCAAGGAGTTCCCGATGTAGTCACGACACGTCTGCGTGAGGCACACGCCTCGGTGGACGATCGTGTGGTCGAAATGAGTCTTGTTGTAGGCCGAGTACTCCTGGAGGATAGAAAAAGTGAAATACACTGAGGATAGTTCAATCAGTAGAAAGGAATTTTAAGCTCACGTGCGTTATAATAGGGTGTAACGGACATCGTTTTGTACATATTTTGCATGTGTATGTGTTTATTATTTTTATTAATATGTAGGTATACGTTATAATTTCATGACTCCGTTCACTTATTCTACTAGTATTCGCATCCAAGGGATGATGACTGTAGTTAAAATAAATTATTTAACATTATGCACGACATAATACCTACACGAAGAAATTATTACTTAAGATGTAGATTGCAGTATGTTTTGTACAGAACTTCTATTTAATAAATTGAAAGGAACTTAAAAGAGTAGGTCATTTGGTAGTACATACTCAAACGTGCCGTCACTTTTGAGTATTCCAGTATAAAATTCCATAGTGGTGGGTGATCGTTTTGACAGTTCGAAAAAAGATGCTGATTTGACTTGCCAGTCATCATGCCTATTTGAACCTACATTTTCATTATGTTACTTTCAGTACTCCCAGTGCGTCTTTTCTATTTGACCCTACGTAATACGTCAAGTACAGACATCGCTAGTGATTATGATTAGTTTCACAATACCATGGACTGAATTCACTGTGTGATTAACTTGACAGAAGGTCGTCTGGTGTAATTGGAAGCACGTTGGACGGGTTGGACCGGTAATCCAGAGGATGCGGGTTCGAATCCCATGACAAGCAGAGTCTTTCGCATTAGATTTTTTCTATGGTAAGAACATCTGTTGCGCCATTGTGGGATTAATACATTTTTGTTGATGATTACTTCACTTGCTATTCAAATTTTTTAAATAGGTAATTATCGTCACCTGTGCGTCGAATTAGTCATTTTAAATAACTAGGTATACCATAATGAACCATAGACA
Source organism: Thaumatotibia leucotreta (assembly GCA_025490895.1). NCBI lineage: Eukaryota > Metazoa > Arthropoda > Insecta > Lepidoptera > Tortricidae > Thaumatotibia > Thaumatotibia leucotreta. Next base: position 14,700 of record JALPQI010031730.1, on the reverse strand, counting down.
TATAACCTTGTCTGCGCAGGAAAATATAATTACTGAGTGGTACTTTAACCCCTACAATTGTATCGTACCCATTATTATGTAATATTAACCCAAGTAACCCTTTGTCCTCTAACCCGTTAGCAATTTAAACGTTTTGGATAAACCAAATGTCATAATTGTCCTAGCGTTTGAAATCTTAATTCCAATAAGAAATAAATGTCTTTTTGGATTCACATCACGAACAAATTGATAATGGAAAATATGTGTAAACGCAATCTCCCAAAATAAGTACTAATTAATTCATCATCATCATCTCAGCCATAAGCGAAGACGTCCATTGCTGTTCATGTTCATAGGCCTCCCCTCTGTACCTCCACATGTACCAGTTAGATGCGACCCGCATTCGTAAGGGGTTGCCATACGCGCCACGCGACGGGTTGGCGCGCGCAGTTTGCAATTGCTCTGCGGAAGATGCTGCTGCTTATCTTCCGGTGTTTATTCCCTTAGCAGGCTCTTATTGCAACCACGGGATGATATGGTGGGGGACTATTCGCAAGCCGGTCACCCCACGACCTAATTTATTAATCAAACTAAATTATAATCAAGTGAAAAATGATATCATCTCAAAAGTATAACTAAACTAGATAAAAACTAAAATTAAACGAAAACAGGCTCCTGCGGCATGACATAGGTAGGTCTTTGAAAGGACTCAGGTTAGGACTCCAAGGGCCTAAACTCAACGTCACCCAAATTCAATTCTGACTAAAACACTAAAAGTTTAAGATAGCGACCTTGAAAGTTCATAGAATCGTAGCAAGGTTTATCTAGTAAATGTATGATTAATTGATAACGGTTTAGTGGAGCTACATTATGATTAATACGAGGCCAAACATGTTGTGTAAACATTATGATAAATATTGTAAAAGTAATTGGCATTTGCAATATTTGGGAGTGTAGTGAAGTCATCAGTACTTATCCACGTAAGTCCCGTTGTACTTACATCGTCAGTCTATTTCAGTCCACTCCTGGACGTAGGCCTCTCCTATTAATTGTGCTAATAGACTTATTATGAGGTTTACCCATAATCGGTTTGCTCATAATCGCCACGCTGGGCAAGCGGATTGGAGATCGCAGTAACGTGTCCACTATGATGACCCTGCTGCCCATCATCAATCTTCTATCCAAGAATGGCGAGGCCAGTGACACTGGAAATCCTTAGTTGCCTCTTACAACACCCGCGGGAAGAGTTGGGTTGGTGACAAATGTATTATTTCTTATTGCCGTCACCACATGCCCGGTGTACTTACACAAGTACAAATTACCTACAGTTGTATTAAAATTTTGCGAAGTAGTAACAACAGAGTCGTTTTTCGTTTCCACATTTAGAAATCGAAACAAACGAAATTAGTCACTAATTTTTTAACAAATAGGTGAAATTCCCAGACACTTTCTAATGACTTACGAGAACTTGATTTAATTTGAAATGACACATACATTACATTTGCATGATTTGTATTTTTTTTTTATTACCAACCTAACATAATATTAAGGCCATAATTTTCATGAAATAAAACTATAAACACGGATAACTCGCGTATATTAATTAAATTTAATACCGACGTTCATCCTGACATTTCGAATACTTTACAGGGTTTGTGGTCTGCGGGCGACAAAATTCTATTATTTGTTTTTCACATTAATAATTACTTATGAAGGTAAAGCTCAATGTCAAAGAAGGATTTACCTAATTCAAGCCTCCAATCTCAAATGAGTTGACATCATCGAATATTTGCGATTTTCTTATTTTTATTTTATTTTATTTTATTTGGAGATCCAACAGCTGTTACAAAGACATTAGACATAAAGTATTAACAAGAAGCTAATTATAGGAACTCACAGATAAATCCATTTTATGCTTAACTAAAAGGTATGGTAGGTACGCACTAATGCAACCACACATAACCAAAAATAATATTTTCTTCTAATATTAATACAACATAACAACAAGTACTCTAGCATGATAAATAAATAAAAAAATAAACACAAATCAATAAAAACTTTTAGAAGGACTTTTAGAAGGACCACACGCTCACTCAATGGACTCGGAGATGATTTTATTTAAATGAAATAAAAAAAACTGGGCTACTAGCGTCATCTGAGGAAGATTATTTTATTTTCATCTCACTCTATTTCTTAATACCCTTAATTTTTATACCTAGTACCTACACAAGTTATTTTTTCGATTACTAAAAGCTCTCTAAAAAATGCATTCCAATGCTAAAGGTGCATTCAGACCAAACGAGCATTCGCTATTCTATCTCCCACTCTACGAAATCAACCAATCACGTTTTGTGTAACGATCGAATTTGGTAGAGTAGGGGGTTAGAATAGCGAATGCTCGTTTGGTCTGAATGCACCTTAAGACGACAGAGGGCTGCTCAGATATTTATGAGCACCGTAGCCGCTTCGATAGGTATATGTGATGGTATTTGTAGGTACGTACAACAAATTAATAATGAACACGTGATATGTGATTTATCATAGGTGCCTATTTAAATTACGCAAAAATTGACAATTCCGGTTCAAAACCTGTTAAAATTGATGTCATTAACAACAAAACCTGACCGTACACATGTCGGGCCATTTATGCATGTAATGAATGCAGGGTTCCATAGCTTTACAATTATGAATAAAATGTCTATGTACAGGCAACCAATTGGATTCCTAGGCACTAAGGAACTAAACAATTGAAAACGAAAAAATACAAATGAGTAAATATCAATATTTTATGTTAATAATGTATGTGAACTCAGTTAACAGTTAACTTTAAGGTTTTAAGTTGGTGATAAGACCAAGATTGTGTTCCGAAAGAGAGAATATGAAATATATAACTTTGTAGTTTGTTTGACATTCTTTTTTATTTACCACTGCTGCTAAGTATATTTTATCAAGGTGACTTTAAAAATGTATATTCTAAGAAATCACTTTCTATGAGTTTAGTATTTTGAAATGCTTCATAAAGTGACCTTGGATTCCGAATGGTGGGGTATATCTATTCAATGTTGACAACGGAATCCAAAAAACTCATAATTTGGAAACTGGTATTTCATTAGCACGTCGGCAAAACATTATTATTATCATAAGTAGCGGTTTTCGATTTGTTTGATGATGGCTCACGCCATAGCTCCTACAATATTTTTATTTATTTCTAATGGTCAATGTTTGGTTGCATTTTGCGATTAGCCGTGACCTGTCATTTTCAAGAAATTATTAGCGGTTAATTTTTAAGTCCATTATTGCTTCTCACTCACATGTTCTTAAAAGTAAATTCATTTTATAGTTGAGTATTAGATGAATAATTATTAGATGTATAATTCATTTGATTGAATACATGACATAATTTGATTGAATTTCAAACTATGTCATTCAAAATTTGGTTATTTTATAACTTGTTTATGAGAAATGGACCGTTAACATAACGGTCACTCATTTATAATTATGTGAAAATAAGGGTATTTCCGTTGTCACCTACTTATTTATTAAATAGACGTTGAATTTTTATATTTGAATAATCTGATTTGTAGATTATGGTTCTGGTTTCATCTTTGTAATTAAAAAAATACCAAAGGTAAAGAAATAGAGAGCTAGAGGAATTGTAAAAGGCAAAAAAAATGATTACTCGCTTCTCTCCTCAATTTGGATAAAATAAATAAATCATGGGATATCTTACACAAATCCATCTAGTCCCACAGTAAGCTCAATTGAAGCTTGTGACGTGGGTACCAAGCGACGATATATATATAATATATAGATACATATATATAGACACCTACTTAAATACATAAACACCTATGACCAAGGAACAAATATTTGTGATAAACAAATAGACAAGCAATGCCCTCACAGGGATTCAAACCCGGAACCTCCTTCTTTGTAGTATCACTACCAAACCAATTAGGCTACGGACAAAAACTTGATAACACACTTTATTCCAAAGTTCCGTGAGGTAATAAAACTTGAATACTATGAATTTTAGTCTTTTTCACAGTTTTTTATCGATTTACGACAATAATTTGACTTGCTGCGTCATTCGGGACATAATTATACCTCAAAAAATATATTTGCGTTGGTTTTAGTTCAGGCAGGTTTTAGGTTATTCTTACGATATACGTCATCTTAGGAAATGATATATAATATAAATTAATCTAATAGGTATTTCATTAAAGCATCTATTATAACTATCTTTTTTTTGGACTTCTATTAGTATTAGTAGTCAAATAACCAAATCTCAAATCCGAAATTCTGGTGTCTTCGCCAACAAATCTGGTAAGAAATTAAATGTCTGTATTCAAAATTATTATGTGTTAATTATTTTTTCGTAACTAGTGCGGAAAAGTAAACTTTGCGCACGCTTCGCCTGCGTTATTTCCTCTTTTTAAGGCTTGTTATGTAAAAAGTCGTTCGATACTCGTGTAAAAACTTCTTTTTAACTTGGGTGATTGTCGCCCTCGTTTCACTCGGGCTCCAACTTTCACACTCGTCGAAAAAAAAGTTTTGCACTTGTATCGAAATATACTATTATCACTGTGGAAAACAGAGGGCCTACCGCGAACCACGAGCGAAGTGTTGCCTCTACTGTCACACATAAGTTAAGTACGAATTCACGAGTGCGAGAAAGAGGCAACACTTCGTTCGTGGTTTGCGGTAGGATCTCAGGCATTGAGCCCGACTGGAGGTAAGTTATTACTAAGGTAATGGATGCCAGTGAACTCCATGGGAATCACATGCACTTTGTAAAGTGCCGGCCTCTCAAAAACTAGTAAAATGCCTTTTTTTGGATTCCTTAGTAAACTAGCAATCCTTATAGGTTCGCCATGTCCATCTGTCTGTCTATCTGTCTGCAGCTTAGCTCAGCGAGCATGGGCACTAGTTTATGCACGCTTTAGAGAAAACCTCGGCAGATAATTCCTCTTAAGCCACATAGTACCTTAAGAGGAATTTCCTTCCTCTTTAATCATTCTAATTTCTTTCCCTTTAGTCTTCAGTTCAGGGTATCAGAATGAATGCCCTGCCAATGGCAAGCGGTGTCCTGTTAATAAGCAATCGTGAGCATAATTCCAAAAGTTCTTCCGAGTACAACACAAACGATAGAAACCGGTACAGGAGCTTCTGTCCAGCTATGGACTGAATTAGGCTGATGATGTCTGATTGGACTAAAATAGGTTTTGCATTTGGTGCATTCCACTAAAAAGTCTACTTTGTCGGGAACGTGACGGCTATGACAGCTACCTTAATAGTCATCTCTAATAAATACAAACACCCACTTATAAAATTAAGATGCAGCAAAATTTGTATTCATTACTTTCTTAGATGTACGTGAAAGACGGCATCACGTCCCGACATTATCGTGGAATGCACCATAAGCCACCCGTCTCTTCTAAGTTCATCCGTTTTTGTATTTGAGCATTTTCACTTTTAGGGACACCCAATTAGCGTGAAATTAAAAAACCTCAATTGCAGTCAGCTTTATAACGACAGTTAAGTACAATATCTTTAGGAATTTAAACTTGATCGGCGTTTTCATAATAATTGTGATGATTGATGGTAAAGATTGCGTTAAAATATCGACTGTGTAGCATTTCGAATGTAGTAAACTGCAGTTGCGTTGAACCTAATAGGTACTGGTCTGCTACCGCGAACACCGAAATTCGCAAATTGCGGGGATTTGTCTCTGTCACTTCAACGAAGGCATCATTAGAGTGACAGAGAAAAATCCCCGAAATTTGTGAACTTCGGTGTTCGCGGTAGCAGGCCTGTACAGAATCACGTACTGCGTTAAAACATCGACTGTGTAGAAATACGAATGGAGTAAACTGCAGTTAATTGCGTTAAACTCATTTTGTGTAGAATCGTGAATCAGATGAATTCCGTTTGCGTCAATATATAGACTGTGTAGAATTACGAAAGTTTTGTGGAATCCATACAGTATGGAAACTACGAATAGATAGAATCGCGTTTGTGTTGTCCATCGCATAATTCTTCTAGAACTTACCTGTATGATGGTATAAAGCTGATTAGTTTCATTCGGCACCAACTTGGCGTCGACATAGCAGTAGGTGTCTCCAGGACCCAGCAGACAATTGTAGTAATGGTCCAATGCGAAGAGATTGGGTAAGCGTGCGTACTCTGATGCTGGAAATAAATAAAATAGAATAAATATCTTGGGACAGCTTACACAAATGAACCTAGTCCCATGGTAAGCTCAATTAAGGCTTGTGATGTGGGTACCAGGCTACGATATATATAATAGATAGATACATATAGATACTTAAATACAATGACCAAGGAACAAGTATTTGTGATAAATAAATACACAAATACTGAACCGAAGCCTCCAGCTTCGTAGGCAGGGTCACTACCAACTAGGCTATGGAGGCTGACAACGAAATATTTTTTTTAGTATAGATGGTGCCTTTTTTAGGCTCTAGTGCGAGAAGTGTGTCATTTTACGTCAGGTCCATAACTTCGGAGGGCCATCTGCACTAAAAAACGTCGTACGAGACACGTACAAAAACGGAATTCGTAACTCGTGTCGATTTAAAACACCCTATCGGTCGTGTTTTAAAACATCGCCACTCGTTTCGAATTTCATGTTTTTCGCACTTGTGTCGTAATGTACTAGTTGCTGTCAGTTTTTACATTGTCTTCCTGCAGTCGCCATCAGATATGTTTGAACGTCCAGGGTTTTCACAAATATCTGAGCAGGCGATTGCCGAAGCGTTAGAGTGAATGTTCAAATATTTTTCAGCACCGAGGCTGAACCGATATATCTGGTGGCTTATGGTGGTACCCTTTTTACCGTTTATCGTGCTCTTGCATATTTGTCAGACGAGACGACAACGACGACAAACGATAAGAACGATGCTGTACCATGCCACACTTTGCCTGGCTTGAAAATTATGATCATCTATCAGATTAGTAGGTAAATTATTTATTTGAAAAACACAAGAAAAAGTATTTTCACAGTAAACATAATATCCTCTTAGGTCCTGGCCTATATGAACTAGTGTTTAGGAATTTAAAATTCATTATAATTATAGTAACTTATTCCCTTCGTGTTAGATTCTAACGGTACAAAATAAAAGCAACTGTTACTAATTGGCGACATTGATTTTCAGCTGTCGGTAATTTGTACTTGGGTAAGTATACCAGGTCTCACAAAGTCATACTAATAATGATATAGCATTCATAATTAGCCATTACATTCAACAACAAGTAGTTTGTAATTCTAATAATGTGAAAAATGAGACTATTTATTTCTGAGATTTCTGAGAAATTTACTATTCATATACTCTTTTTTGCCGTCGACATAAAGCAGAACAAGCCAATCGTATCGCATGCATATAGGTAGTGAGATTGTTATTTTCATACCCAAGGTTTGTTGTTTTTCAATCAATCAGTCATATTTCATGTAGGTACCTACCTGACATGACACATATTTTACACACAATAGAACGAAACATTTAAATTACAAAATACCATAATAGTTTTTCACAAATACGGAAAATCTCAGACTCCCCTAAATAGGTATAGGTATAGATAATATATAGATATATTCACATACTAAGGAGCTTTTACTATGGGACCAATCTGGCAATGTAGAATTAGTTACAGAACATTTTCAAAATTGCTTAATATTTTCATGACAAAATTAGGTAGGTATCATGTATGTGTTGCCATTGGGATTATTGGGAACATTGTCTTTAAATTTACGTATTTTATTTTTTACGCTTAACAGTTGACAACTGCAACCTTTGACGTTTGAGTTAACATACTGGTAATTGTAATCAATCAACTCATCAAGTGCCTCAGAAATTGGCACGAAGTCTTAGCAATAAATGTTAGAAGAACAGGGTGCTTAGCCAAGTTGCCAATCGCTAGCGCTTAATCGTCAATCGTAACCGAAAGGCAGCTAACTGTCTTTGTCGCACTAATATGCAAGAGTGACAGAGAGAGAAAACTACGATACGCTTTTAAGTGCTAGCGATTGGCAACTTGGCTAAGCATCCAGGTTCAAGATATAGAAATTATGGACTAATGATCGTAAAAATTATTGCCTCTGATTTTCATTTATTTTATGCGAATAGGTACAACGCCCTAATAAACTTTACATTTGTAGTTCTTAATAATCGTATTATTTATACATAATCATAAATATACTATCAATCGGACAAAGAAATTCATTCATATTATATTATAAGACTGCGTGCAGAAATAGACACATGTGTCAAAAATGTCAAGTCTGTTGCTGGGTGAAAAACCGCATTAGGTATTTTCGTACGTAGTCAGTCATTGAAGGACAATTTGAATTTTCATCACTTGTTTTCTAGTCAAATATTGTATACGACATCACCATATGTGACTAATAATAATAACGACGGCACTTACAGATGCCTATCTAGTCGGTGGTGGTAAGTAACCGCCTGTCTCGAAAGCAAAGAGAAAATATATTTATGGCTGGTGTCCGGACCTTTTTCCTATGGCTCCATATGTGACCCATCCAACCTTCATCACCATAGCCCATCAGTATTTATAATCTTTTTTTCAATCGACCCTAATATTAATAACGACATTTACAGAGGCCTACTGGTATCTACTTAGTCGATGGTAAGTCACCTGCCTTAATAGCAAAGAGATCATTGTTAAGGCAGGTGTCTCTTTTCTGTAGCTCCATCTCTCTGACCCATCCAAATTTCATTACCATAGCCTATTTCTCTTTTCCATTTAATTTTCTGTCTATACGCCTGCTAGAACCAGTTTATGAATATTTATTGTTATGTCAATGAAGGGGTTGCAGGGTGTACAATACAACAAATTTCTCCCTAGGGCCTTTACTAGGAATACTTATAAAATAGATAGGTACATACCATTTAATCTGTATATAACCGCTGCAGCCTGTTGTGCAAGCAATGCACAAATCACCACCAACTTCATTTTCAGTCTCAGCCTCCAAGCGTTGCAACGGTAAAAAGCTCACTAAAACATTTCTTATTAAACATTTATATACTATTAGCAGTTTACAAAGACGCGCAAAAAATATACAACTTTACAACCTCTAATACCTGTTTCTTTAATAGGATATTAGGCGAGAATTTAATAAAAAACATATATTCGCCATACGGGCGTAATAGTCAAACTTGGTCGGCTGACAAATTACATATGTGTCTCGATAGAGGGTGCCCCGACCTTGTGGAACGCAACGTCTCTGCAAAAAGCTAAACAAAACATTCTTGGATTTTAACTTTCAAAAATAATTAGTAAGTCAATGGCGATATGGTATTAAGTGAGGATTCGGAGAACCGCAGAAACGTCTAGCAAGGTTGTCATTTACCAAAATGGACCATTTTATTTAAAGATGTCCTCTTTATTTGTATACAGGGTTTTTTGATATTAAATCTCTTTAACTATAGGCGTCATGAGGAGTCTAATCTAAATACTATTAAAAAATAAAAGTATGTGGGTCGAAATTCTTATCGTTGTCTTATTTCATACCACTCTGTCACGCTTTTAGTTGCTGTTTAGACTCAGTATATAAAAAAATCCGGTGCACTTGTATTTCTTTTTCACGCTAGATTTTAATCCATACATCAAAAATTGAAAACAAAACATCATCTCATACAAAAATCACAACCGTGTCACGTTTTTAGGTACACAAAATAAGACAACGAAAAGAATTTTGACCCAGGTATTGCGTATTTCGACCGCACAATACTTCGATAAGCGTCGACAATTTCGATAATTTCGGGGATTTCTCCCTGTCACTTCTACCAAGGCGTCATTAGAGGGACAGTGAAAGATCCCCAAAATTTACGGATTTCGAAGTCAAACTTTACATTAATACGTACTGTACCATGAGATTAACGCAGTGATTCGATAGGTAACGTACTTCCTATTTATCACGCCCGCACAGCGAGTGAGATGGATAGAAAGTTAATGTAAAGTTAAACATCAATTCCAACTAACATGATTCCAACGAAAATGATTTAGACTGACAGGAAAAATCCCCGAAATTTGCGGATTACGTAGTTCGCGGTAGGGCCACTGAGCGGAGCGGGGCGGCCATGTTAAACAAATGCAAACGTATGCGAGTGACCCGAGTGCACGCCGTTCAAATCCCATGGGCGCCCGACAGGACCACTTCGATATCTTTGCCTATTTAACGTGTACGCTACGTCGCCCGCCCTGCTACACGCTTATTCGTCAGCCTCCATAGCCTAGTTGGTGGTGACCCTGCTTACGAAGCTGGAGGTTCCGGGTTCGAAACCCGGCGAGGGCATTATTTGTGTATTTATTTATCACAAATATTTGTTCCTTGGTCATGGATGTCTATGTATTTATAGTGCAGTCATTGAAGCGAAAAATATGGTCTTACCTCCGATTTTTTTTACTGTGAAGCGATTTGCATGAAATTTTGGATTTAGGCTCATTTTACTCTTAACTTGATGAGAGGGCGACACTGCGCGCCGTCAACATTAGCTGCTTAATATTTACCTAAAATAAATATGTTTTCGTGTAAATTCTGTGCAAAAAAGTAATTTTCTACAAAGAATAATTAGTGAATATGTGAAAAAACTTGAAGTACATCGAAAATAAGTGGATATAAAGCTAAAAATACAATAAAAAACGGAAGTGAAATACGGCTGCTTAAATCAATAATCCAGTGATTCTTCTGAAAGTTCGGAAAAGATAAATGAGTGAACATACATAAAAACGCAGTGCGAAGACGACCCGAAACTGTGAATAGTGCCGATATCAAAACATTCTATTATAACCTACAATTAAGTACACAATAAAATTGCTTGTCACTAACCTCGCATAGCAACAACAAAACCACCCTAAGAACAGCGCCATCTATCAGTATTCTAAAAAACCACCAACAAGGCAAGCTTAGGTACGTTTTCACGGGCAATCATCGATTCCCGAACTCAGCTACATTACCTGCGTACAATACAGACCCTAACGCCAAAAGAGGTCGCTACTGGTAAGATGATTAAGTTATGTGCAGGTTGTAAACAAGAAATTCCAAAAGATGCACACTTACGCTGTAAACAGTGTAAAAATACATACGATCTAGATTGTGCCAATATCAGCCACGAGCGTTTCAGCCTCATAATGCCCATCAAAGAAAAACTTGAATGGCAATGCCCCGACTGTCAAAGTAAAGAACCAAAGAAAGGAAACCTAAACACTCCTGTACGGCCGCGTGACCCAATACAGATACCTCAACCAGAACAATTACTGCCAAGCTATTCAGAAAATGACACAAACAACGTAACGCAAAGACGGCCAAAACATGCATACTCTCACAACGACACCATTTCCTCTGAAAACCTAAGTATTCTCGGGGACACTGTGCACTCGGATGAAAATACGACATCGGAAATAAATTTAACTAACCTGAGCAAATTAATCACATCGCACTTAAAGGAAAATAATAAGACTATCATATCACAGCTTCAAAACACCATCCAATCAGAAATTAACAAGGCAATTACTTGTTTAAGAAACGAAATGAAGAGTGAAACTACAGCTCTATTTGTGCAGAATGAGTTAAGAAAAGAGGAATTGCATGACATAAACCTCAAGATGGAAGAGATGATAAGAGAAAAGGAAAAACTAACAACAGAGATCAAATCTCTAGAAGAGAAAATTGTAAATAGCAAAGGACAGCCAGCACTTGAAAGCGAAAAGAAAAAGTTTGTTATCTATGGTTTAGAAGAATACTTAAGAGAGCCTGAGAACAATCTTCATTGCAGAATAATACACATGTTTAGAGAACTCATGAATACAGACCTGACCGGATATGTATGTATGTATGTATGTATGTAAATTCTTTATTGTACACAAAACACAGAGGTAAAAATACACATATTAACAGTAAATTTGACAGGTACAAAGGCGAACTTATCCCTGTAAGGGATCTCTTCCAGTTAACCTTTGAGCAAAGGAGTTGCGTATAGGAAGCAAAAGATAGACAAACATACACGTGTACTGTGGTGAATGTATTAGAGTACCAAATAACAATTAAATACTTACTAAGCTAACTTCGTACATAAAATACATATATATGGTTAAAATATACAATAAATATACGTACATATACTACACATCTATAAAAAAATAAATACCCAACGAATTCACAAAATATCGGAGAGCCACAACTTTTTCAGATTGTTCTTGAATGACGCAACAGACTGGGATTGTCTGATGGACAATGGAAGCCCATTCCACAATTTCACAGCACGCACCAAAAAGGATCTGGAGTAAGTACGCGACCTATTAGACGGTAAAGCAAGAGTAAGGTTAGAACTCGAACGCAAGCGGTGATTACTACCGTCAGCTAAATAAACAAATCCTTCGGAAAGGTAAGGAGGCGAAGAAGGATTAAAAAGTACGTTAAAAAGTAAAGACAGGATATGTACGTCTCTGCGACGACGGATCGGAAGCCAGCCGAGCTGAGAACGAAACTGAGAAACATGATCATATTTTCGCAAGCCAAAAATGTATCTAATGCATACATTTTGTAGACGCTCAAGTTTATCCAGCAGCTCCTCCCTCAGATCTAGAAAAGCAATATCTCCATAATCCAGAAGAGGAAGCAAGAGAGACTGCGCTAGGGTAATTTTAGTTTGAAGTGGGAGAAAATTTTGTAGGCGTCTCAATGAGTGAAGTGACGCAAACACCTTTCGGCTAACGTCCGCTACATGGGTTGTCCAAGAAAGCGTCTGGTCCATGACAATACCCAAATTTCGTACAGTCGAAGAGAAAGGAATAGAAGTATCACCAAAATAAATATCTGGAACCGTCATGTCCGAGAGCTTATTTATGTAGTAAGGGATATATTGAGGATACATACAGAGTCGGTCGACGTGGTAACAAAAACCGGCCCCTGATAGTTGAGCTCATTAGTAAGAGAATGGTAAAGTACCTACTAGAAAATAACCGACTATTAAGGGGAACTGGGATTTCCATCTCCGAATATCTCAACAAAAACGCACAAAGAGAAAGGAAAAACATGTTACAGGAAATGTTCTCGGCGCGAAGAAACGGTTTACATGCCATAATACGCAACCATCAGTTAGTAATAGAGGGAAAAGTGGTAAATCAGACGGAAAACAACCACAGTGTAGTCCGGACTTCAAATGAATACAATGCAGCGGGAAATTATGAGGATGCGACAAACACTAACAACTCTAATCATTCATTTCGAAACTGATGACCAAGTATTTACAGTATTGTTTCAGAATTTTCAGAGTCTATATAATAAACAACATCTGCTGGAAGCCTTCCTCAACGACAACGATACATACCAAGCTATATGCATCTCCGAATCATGGTTGTCACAAGAAAAAATGGACTTGGTTAATTTTAATGGATATAGGTTTGCCGCATCATTCTGCAGACAATCACGTGCCGGAGGTGGCGTCGCCATCCTACTTCAGGACCACATCGAGTTTGTCGAGAGGACTGATATCTCATGCATGTCTATAGAATATGTTCTTGAAATTTGTGCCATAGAACTACCTCAACAAAATGTGATATTAATTGTAATTTACTGGAATAGAAGAGAAGAAGATTTATTTTATAGACAATTAAGTAACATATTAAATTATATAACAATTAAATACCTAAAATATAAGATAATAATAGGTGGGGACTTGAACGTAAACATTCTAATTAATAATGTTAAAACGAGCAACTTATTAAATTTTATGCTGGAACATAATTTCACGCAACATATAAAACAACCAACACATATTTCTCAAAACTCATCTACATGTTTAGATCTAATTTTCACCAATTTTAACAAACAACATTTAAATACAAATGTAATAGAATTGGGTTTTTCAGACCATGCTGGTACATCTATAACACTTGCAATACCACAGCCAGGACTAAATAGTAGTCACGCATGGTATACAGGAAAACGTATTCTAAACCAGGCAAATATTGACAAATTTAAATTTCATCTGGAAAACATAAATTGGATCAATATTATTTCCCTAGACAAAAGTGTAAATGATAACTATAAAGCTTTTAATGAGACACTAATTAAAGCCTTTAAGATATGTATACCAGAGAAAAAAATAAAATTAAAAACGAAATATAAGAAAAAATGGCTTACGACTGGTATTAAGCTTTCATGCAAAAACAAACGCCTACTAAAAATATTTTCACTAAGGTCAAATAACCCTACACTCAGTGAATATTATAAAAAATATGAAAAAATACTAAAAAAGACTGTTGCAACTGCAAAAAAAATGGAGTACATCAATAAAATTCATAAATCCGACAACAAAATCAAAGCTATGTGGAATGTCATCAAAGAGCGCAGTAATAAAAAACAAAAACGAGATAAAAATAACATCAAATTGTCAATAAACAATACTATTTATTCTGATCCGCAACAAGTTGCAAATTACTTTAATGACTTTTTCGCATCTGTAGGGCAAACGACCAACACTACTGACAACGTACAGCGTGCCGAGCGCTATAGCCAGCCTGTCTCAAACCCCATACCAAACTCCATATTTATCGAACCCGTGGACTATCTCGAAATAAAAAATTATATCAAATCCCTAAAAAATAAAAATAGCTGCGGAATTGATCAACTGCCACCATCTTTGTTAAGACAATGTGCCGATCAACTGACTTTTCCTC
>JALPQI010031729.1:0-41036 GCA_025490895.1 Thaumatotibia leucotreta | reverse complement strand
TGCCCATCTGTCCGTTCGTTCATCCTAAGCGCAGTGATGGTTGCTGCAAGATCACTGTATTTTCGTAATTGGCAATTGATATACGTATTTACGTACTTATACCTGTCACTTGGAAAAAAAAATAAATATAACACTATACACGTAAAGTGGGGCTGTTTTTTTTCTCTTGTACCTTTGTCTTGTAATTTGATGAAAGTAAAATAGGAAGTGAAACCAAGTAGGTATGATAACATTGATAACATGATAACCAATACACGGGCGAAGCCGTAGGTCGATAGCTAGTTCTTCTATCTATAATCTTAAAATGAAACGGATTAAAAAAGAAAGGGATCAAGTTGACATAGAAAAATAAAATGTATCTATGCTATACGAGCAAATGTTCCTCAATCTAGGAGTTGTGTCGCGATTTTCGATTGAAGAGGTAACTTATGTTCACTGTTTATAATAAAAATTATATTGAAGCGGTAGGTATGTAAGTTGTAGGTATATAATATATGTGACGGGAAATGTATCGCTTAATGAATAAGTGGAACACTTTTTTCATTTTGATACATATTTTTTGAATAAGTGTATACTGGAGGCAAATTTAATCGTGTTTTAAAACTGTAAACAATGTCTATTTGACTGAACAATTTTTTACTAATACCTACCAATAGATCATATTATTGTAACAATTGCAATTTATATGCGTTAAATTCATTAATAACTATGTTCACTTTCAAATCTATACGGGATCTTATAATGTTACGTATTGCTTATAGTAAAACGTTAAGATATAGTAGAGTTATATTGAGCAAACGGGGAAAAAATTGGCACCGGCTTAATGTTGACCGTCACACCTACCTCGTACTGATAGATTGTTATCGCTATAGGGCTAAATTAGTTGGCACTAATTGGTAATACAATAACAGCATGTAGCTCCCCAACACAAACATATGTTTACTGTGTATGCTCAAGGTTCTTAGATCGTACGCAACACATTGACACTGCTATTAATCATCATTAATGAAAGGTACTTAAATAATTGCTGTTATTATAATTTTATAGATGATATATTTTACATGTGGATCTATTTATAATTAGATACTATAATTAGATTATCGTTTATAACGAAAAGTCCACTATGACAGCCGTATTTCTCTTAGCATTTGAGGTCTTTTATTGTTTTTCATAGTACCTACAATTGGCAAACACGAACACCGTCAGTCCGATGGCAAGCAGCTACCGTAGCCAATGGAAAATGCCTACTACTCCACCTGAGGTATCGACACTGGCAGCAAAACCACAACACAGACTAGGGTCTAATCCACAATGTCATGAAAATACGAACTAAGTCACGCGTCTTCGTGGATGAAACGATTCCATTTCAGTTGTGCTTCAATCATGTCAACAATGTGAGTAACAAAAATAGTGGTCGCCCGGTTAAAGGCATACTCATAGAGTATTGTTAGAATGGAACGATATCTTTAAAAATACAATATTAATTACTTATCAATACAAAAAATCATGAAATAAATGAATCTTTAAAAACATCGCCTGTTTGTTCATTTATGAATAGTAAATTACCTACAGCTAAGTTAATATGGCTAATTTGTGTCCTGTGCTTTTCTTAAATAGGTATATGTTTTATCACTAGACCCCGGTATCGGAGGTGCAAAATGGTAGCTGTCAAGTTCTTAGGGATAGGGTAAAAATATTTGTGATGTCGATAATTAAAGTTACATATCGATAATTTTTCTTTAGCATAATAATAAGCTAAAACTTTAATTAAACGCACCTATTTACGATATAAACTAGAACTATATAATTACAAAATCAATAAAATATATATTTAATGTTATGTAACATCGCCATACTTTTTATTGAGGCAATTGTCGATGAACCTTCTGAAGTTTGGGTTTTCGAATTTGGTCCAAGTATGTTACAACTGACGAAAAACTTAAGCAGATCTCGGTTACAGTTTAATTGGTTTATTTTTTTTTTCTTTTTCTATGAGTGTTTTCATACAAGATTGAGTTGCAATACAAGATATGCAAGATTACAAATATTGGAATGGAATATCCTTTATTAAATAATAAATATTAGTAGAACATACGTTGTTGATTTTCTCTTGATGACAATTCGACTCCATGTGCTTTTTTATAGTACGTAGTCGATGTTACAGACATTTTTAACTTGAATAAATGATTAACTAATAAAATAATAACGAAATAGTGTTCATTTCAAGCTGGATTTATCAAAGAATTTAAATAAATAACGAATTTTATTTTTCAATTTGAAATGTTGGTATTTAATTTAATTTTTAAGGATCTAGGTCTCCCGAAGACCGTAAATATTATATAATAATCATAAGCTGTATAACAAAGAATGATTGAACTTCAATTTATAGGTAGTCAAATATAAAGATGAAATTATATAATACTTAAAATTGGAGAAACCCTGTTTAAAAGAATATATTTATTTCTTATCTCTGATTAATTAATTATTCAATCAATCATAAAAAAATAAACAATGACTCCACTGTTCTCTGTCCACATAAAGCCACCTAAATTCCTAACCCTAGTAATGATTTATATATTAAATGTTAATTATTATCATAGATCCCAAAAAAAGGGATCCAATGAATGGTCCTTGTACATAAAAAAATAATTATACAAAAAAATCGAGTATTAAGTGTTAATTATTATCATAGATCCCGAAAAAATGTATACAAATAAATGGTCCTTGTTCAGTAGGGTTCAAAATTGCATGGACAGTTTATGAATGAATTCATTCATGCATTGTCCATACGATTCTGAACGCCACTGTACATTAAAAAAAATGTACAAAAAATCGAGTATCGATATCGACATTACAAAATGGGTTTACCTATCCCTAAGTAAGAACTTGACAGCTATCATTTTGCACCTCCGATACCGGGGTCTATTTATCACATAACCAAGGAGCGGAATTCTTTATAGCAAAAACTAAACTGTCAGAGGGATTGAGCGAGGTGTTTTATCGACTATCGATACATAATTGACACTTGACTGGTTCGTCGCTAACCTTGATTTAATGTAATCAGGGTTTTAGGCATATATATTATACAGTGGTGGCAGATTATTAGGGATATAATTATTTAGTTCTATGCCATTGTAATTTAAATTATTCTAATAAGGGACAAAGTATAAAAAGATAATCATAAATGGAATACACATTTTTTTAAATAAGGTTCACAGTTAGTTAATCAATTATTATACAACGTGTTATTCAAAACATAATTGGTGAACGAGGCTTTAAAAAAAAATCTACATTAGTAATTATGTCCCTAATTAACTATCTGGTCGCCACTGCACTCGTATATATCTAAAAGTCTAATTACATTATTTTAACGATGTTTCATTGAGTATAATTTTGTTTATCGATAGTCGATAAAACACTTCGTTCAATCCCTCTGACTGTTTGATTTTTGCTATGAAGGATTCCGCTCCTTGCACATAACAAATAACAACCCGAAGCGAATCCCATATTTACTGTTGTGTAGTATATTATCTTAGATAACAAGTTAACAACAAAATTAAAATACTAAACTACTGGCCATCTATAAATCCTGGCGAGAGCTGCCATGATTATGCTTAGAGGGTCAAAGTGGAACAAATGTTAAACCCAATAGCTATAGTCCGTGGGCTACTCGGCCTGAAATTAGAAAACGGTATAATTTGGGGGTACCAAGTGTCCTTTTTACAGTAGTTAGACATATTCATAAGGATGTTAAAAAAGTATGATAGACATCCCAAAGTGGTAGCTAATAGGCATACGGGCTATTTCAAGATTTCCGTTGTATGACAGGTATGGTTAAAATTAGGAGGTACAAATTTTCCTTTTCACGGCTGTTAGGTAAGCTTATAAAAACGTCAAAAATGCAAGATTGCCATTTATAAGTGCTACCTAACAAAAATGGGGGCCAATCATTGATGGTGGATCTCAAGTTTTACAGAATCAAGTATATCTCGAGAACTATTAAATATATCTAATTACTCTCTTGAACAAAATTAAAGGCATATCTGTAAGCTTCATATTTTGCATATACACCATATTGCTAAAACCAACCAATAATTAATTATGACCAAATTTATGAAAATTCATTGATTTTGATTTTTTTTGTGTCGTGTTTTTACATAGTAGTCATGATGCTAGAAAAATTAAATATTTTTTTAAAGATAGTGTATTTAATAAGCTTTAATTTGATGTATATAACTTGTTGGCGGTTTTTAAAAAAAGACCCATAAAAAATATTTAAATTAATTGTAGTCATAATTGGAACCATTCGTGCGCAAGTCCGACTCTCAGTTCAGTTTTTTTTTATATTTTTCAATCTTGGTTATTTGAAATAAGCACTATTTATTTACGAGTGGCACTTCCATCGCCTCTTAAATCACTAAGTATACGGTGGATTATGACTACAATTCATTTAAATATTTTTTATGGGTCTTTTTTTTAATACCACCAACAAGTTATATACATCAAATTAAAGCTTATTAAATACACTATCTTTAAAAAAATATTTAATTTTTCTAGCGTTATGACTACTATGTAAAAACACGACACAAAAAAAATCAAAATCACGAAATTTTCATAAATTTGGTCCTAATTAATTATTGGTTGGTTTTAGCAATATGGTGTATATGCCAAATATGAAGCTTACAAATATGCCTTTAATTTTGTTCAAGAGAGTAATTAGATATATTTAATAGTTCTCGATATATACTTGATTTTGTAAAACTTGAGATCCACCATCTTTGATTGGCCCCCATTTTTGTTAGGTAGTACTTATAAATGGCAATCTTGCATTTTTGACGTTTTTATAAGCTTACCTAACAGCCGTGAAAAGGAAAATTTGTACCTCCTAATTTTAACCATACCTGTCATACAACGGAAATCTTGAAATAGCCCGTATGCCTATTAGCTACCACTTTGAGATGTCTATCATACTTTTTTAACATCCTTATGAATATGTCTAACTACTGTAAAAAGGACACTTGGTACCCCCAAATTATACCGTTTTCTAATTTCAGACCGACTAGCCCACGGACTACTAACCTGAAATAGTACCTCAAAAGTGTGGAATTATTCTGTGCTGGACATAAAAAAGCAATTTCGTTAAGTTAATAAATATTATTCAGATCGCTTTTTTTGCTGACAATATTGTTACGTAACAAATATTGTAGAAAAAATAACGGGTTTTCTAGTTAGTGTGAGAGTGTGAGTCTAAGAATTATTAATTAAACTATAATTTATAATAATAAATGAGGGTATCGATACTCCTCCCTTGCTTTTGCGTCACCCCTACGGATTCTGTAGGCTAGATCGATTTTGCTGTATCATACAGCAATGAGAATACCATTTGAAAATACCGTTAGCATTACCTATAAATTGAATAGAATTATTTTAAAACAGATTGATGAATGACTAAGCGTGTATTTCATTTGTTACAGAAAATAGAAGATAAGACGTCGGAATTATCTGATGAATCCGAAGAAATAGGTGAGTACCTACACGAAACAAAATAAATTTTAAATAAGTAAAAGAATTAACAGCCGCGTGGTGACGGCATTAAGAATACATTTGTCACCACCCCAAATCTTCCCGTGGGTGTCGTAAGAGTCGATTAAGGAATAAAAAGTGTAAATGAAAATTCCTTTATAAAAGATTGATGATGGACAACAGCATCATCATAGTGGACCCACTATTGCGATCAGCGATCGCTAAACCGCTTGCCCTGCGGGGCAATTATGGCATTTACCTCCTATTGCGTTGATACGAATAGTTAATAGGAGAGACCTACGTCCAGCAGTGGACTGAGAGGCTGATGACGTGGAAAGAATTAATACGCAACTTTATTGATGCCAGAAAAACTATAAAATTGTATTTAGATTGCAATTATAAATTAATAGTAACGGATTCCTGTCTCACTGGTGTGGTAACCTCAAGTTCCGCTTCTTCGGGAGTCGCGGGAGCTGCAATCTCTAGAGAAGATATAAAAACATAAATAGCAAATTGATTATCATAATATTCGTAATGTTTAATGTCTAGTGATCATCTCTACCCACAGTACTCACCCACAGCCAACACATAGGTGTTGCTCGTGAACTATCTTAGAGTTGGTTTTAAATTAGGCACGTCTTGTCTTCAGGACGAAGGAAATAAGTTAGATGCCTTTTAGAAAAAAATACAAGGCGTTGTATCCCATACTCTAGAATCCATCATTTTCAAACAACAGCCCTGCTCATTTTAAATTATATTAACAATAGTCTTTACATCCTCGCCGGTAGGTACTGCTACTGCGTACGTCCCATGACTTGGACGAGGGCGGCATCCGCTTTATGTACCCTTACATCTCATTAAGTTGTCTACACGTCTGCCAAATGTTCCGTATATGTATTAAGGTGCATTCAGACCAGACGAGCATTCGCTATTCTGACCCTATAATTCTACGAAATTCGATCGTTACACAAAACGTGATTCGTTGATTTCGTACAGTGGGGGATAGAATAGCGAATGCTCGTTTGGTCCGAATGCACCATGTATTAAGGTGCATTCAAACCAAAAGAGCATTCGCTTTTCTAACTCCCAACTCTACGAAATTCGATCGTTACACAAAACGTGATTGGTTGATTTCGTAGAACGGGGGATAGAACAGCGAATGCTCTCTTGGTTTGAATGCACCTTTATAGAGGCCCGAATTGTTTTATGTCTCATTTCTCAGCTTTATAAAATGCGCTTAGCAGAAAACCCGCCAAGAAAGTACCAACTGTATCTACGAAATGCAAAAGCATTCATTATAATGCCCCCACTAGAACAAAAGTCATTCTAACTTGTCGGGCTGTTTTTTTGGTTCGTTAAGTAACTGAAGCTGTGGTGTCCTTAAACGTAGAACGTACAGCCAAGCGTAGCCGATCGTTTCGCATTCGCACGCGTAGCGCATACCTAATAAGGACATTGTCATGCCAAAGCCTACAGCTAGTACCGAGACCGAGTTACCAAATATTTATTGCTATAGTCCTGTTTGTTATATTATATGTATCTATAAAACTAAAAACCGCCTTCGAAGCTTAGCATACAATGGTCTAATTTTAGATTGAGCTATGAACTTAAGTTTTGTTGGAGTTCCGTACCTGCTTGGTATATCCTTCCGTAGCTTAATAAAATTAACCTAAAATTAACCGATCCTTATCAGTCTGTCCGTGAAGAACCTTTCTCTCCACCACCACCACGTAAAGATTTACCATCACAATTCCTTCACAGGCCTTCTCATTTTCGTACCTACCTATTTATTTCTTATTTATTTATAACTATAATGTATCTTACAGAAAACGGAAGCTAAACACAGTAATGTAATCTTTAAGAGCTGTAATATATCGGTTATAATTATTATATTAAGGCATAGTTGGTTCATTTATTATCAAAGATAAAGGAATATTAAGAGATATTTACTTCACATTTAAAATACAATGGAAACACAATCATCATCAATAGAGTATAGTTTAGGTAAAAGAAATTGTCAAATGTACTAGGTCTTTGATATGTATCACATACACATTATACAGTAAAACGTCTACGTGTTATGCCTTAATAAAAGGCATCCTCATACAGGAACTGTGTGTGAACATTTCGACTGAGAAGGTGGGCACATTAATTGCATACAAAAATACAAAGTTATTATAATCTGTAGGCAACAATCATGCAGCACATTATTTGGGCTAGTAATGAACCGTATACTATTTAATGCTATATTATTAGAGACGTATTATAAATATATATATATATATATTTATAATGTTGAAAGGTGTAAAGTAAAAGTAGTATAATATAAACAGGATGTTAAGCGTTCTGATCAGTTCCGGCCTAATCGGGAATTAGCGACGTAAGAAATAAAATAAAGTCTAGATGTAATGAAAACTTTAGTTTCATTTAATTATACTATAATGCTGTTTTATGTTGTTAGTACTTCCACTTAAACTTTAATTATACCTAGCTATTAAACATTCAAGTAGGTACTTTACACTTCAGGTCTGCAGTATCAGATAATATTTAGAAGCATGTCAGTCTTCTACTCAGTTTTAATAGTATATATTACTGCACAATTACCAGTATTGTGGTAAGCAATAAATGCGTATCTATCGTCGGGTACGTATTTTTTTTAAGTCACATGTTTTTATTGATTCTAAACATAATACATTTTCTCCTTATACATATAAATGTTTAATCGAATGTAGCAAAAATATCGATGATTTATTTTCCATTAATCGTCCGTGCTTTGATCTTTTTATCTGTTTTTATAGTTTTCACTTACATAGTTGTATTTTTGAACTCCATGTACTCCGTTTGTATTGTAAACGATTAATGTGGTTTTAGGTCGGCTTTAAGCGAACAATCAAATGAATTTAGGAAACATTCGCAAATAATGTGTACCTTATAATTTTTAATCCGATCAAGTCGTGTAATACACCATATTACTCATAAATATGCGTAGTTTTCAGCTAATCAACTTGATATCCTGTTTTTTTTTCATCTTGTTTTAAATTTATATTACGCATTCAAGAGGATGTTATTTATATTTCAGTCTAGTTCATTTACCTACCTATGTTGTCACTGAAACTTCCAACATTATTTACTACATGGACTGCATTGAACGGACGAATAATTAAATTAATCAGGATTCGCTAATAACCAAGTGAAGAAAAAATACCTTGTCACGCAATGTCTAAACAAGATCATGAGTAAAATTTGTCTTTTAATTACCACGGGATTTAATTTACGAACCAGCTGAAATAAATATTTTGTTAAGGTTGAGCCGAGGACTTTTATTGCTTTCTATTGTGAAAATGTTAACTTTTTGTTGAAAAAAATAAGACAAGAAAAATGTAATAAAATAAACTAACACTAAGGAAATAAAACTATATCTACAAATACTACACGTTGTCAAATATCTACAAATAAAAAATAGGCTCGAGCTCCGTACCTGATGGTAGGGTGCCCAGAAAGCTGGCGGAATTACCTCGCTGAATATTAATTGCTATTCGCTAGGCGAGGTAACTGTCTTATTTTTTTCAAGACATAATATTATTTATGTGTATTTTGCACACTAAACATATTAGTAAAAACCTAGTTATAACACGTTACGGAAAAGTGACGTCATCACCCGAAAGGCCCTGAACTAATTACACGAATAAACACGACATTTCTAATGTTGGTCGTGAAAATTTGCATCAACGTTTCTTCGATTTTAGAGTTCCATTCCCGTCAGTTATCCTATAAACTACTATAAAGTATTGTTTAACTTGTTATAAACTTACCATAATTGCTCCATGGCATTAAATCCGTGATACTAGTAGTTCACGTCATTTTTTACTGTGATTTATCGAAGTTAGGTACAGTGGCGTTCAGAATTGCATGGACGATTTATAAATGAATTCATAAACTGTCCATGCAATTTTGAACCCGACTGTACATACGATGTGATTACCGCATACCGTTTTTACCGTAAAGTCAAATAATTTACATAAATAATTCTTTTTTATTTATTTATTTATTATTATTATTAGGGGAACTTTGATTTTTCTATCTAGGAAATAGGTACATTTCCTAGACAGAAAAATCCGGCGAAATCAGAGTTAATCAGAGTCTAAATGAGAAACAATGTGAGTATGTCTGTCGGTGTAAAATACTCACTTCACTCATGTCTTACAATACCGTCACTAGTACGGAATTACCTACCTCACGCGTTTACATATCACAAATAACTATTAATGGTTTTTATCAACGCTTTAGTAAACATTGTATTTGATAAATAGTTCTGATAGATCTATCGCTATCAGTAGAATCGAGGTATCGTTCGTCCCGCGTACTCGAATTCCTGTTTTAATAAAACACGTTCTATGAATGATTGCGAAGAATAATACCTGTATACGTCACGCAATAAGAGAAACAATGTCTTTGTTTCAGTTCAAGAAATCCTGCCACGAATAAACTCTAAGGACTACTCAGCAGAACTTGAAGGCATGCCCAAGAAACATGTATATACAGGGAGGTTTTTGACTATGCACAAACGACGAAAGAAAAGACTTTTGACGAGATCATTGTGTCATGAAGCCGCTTTGCTTGATGATTTACATCCTGGACAAGTTCAAGTAAGTGTTTATATATTTTACATTGTTATGAAAGTCAACAACAATGCTATTGATATTGTTATGTAGCCAGGTGTACCATGACAAAAACAGCTTTAGGTATATTGTCTTTATATAATTTTGTGCGCCGGGATGAATTAAAGGTAATATCAAATCAGATCTAGATCACCTTTTTAGTGTCTGAATGCACCGATGGGGCACAATTCCTCTCTATCAGCACTTCGTGCCGTACGTTCCATTGTACGACGTGTGTCTTCATCTACAAATTTAAATGTCATTTGTTTATATTCATGAAGCGTACATAAAACTTTATCTATATGTATATTCTTGTGAGTTGTGACACACTGCTGGATGCTTTTGCGTTTCAAGTAACATTAGCGAGGTCGTGGACTTCTGTAAGGAAATAAAGATGCCAAGAATCGGATTAATAAAAAACTGATGTATACTTATAGCGCTAGTACCTATAACATCGTAAATAACTGAGTCTCATGCTTGCGAACGTTCAATCAGTGTCATTTAACTCAAACGGTAAAGGTAAGTTTAGTAGAAGTTAGTCTAATTTCGGTCGAAACCTACCTATGTCAAAATTCAATTTTAAAAATCATTACACTACACCCCGTAAGTACCCATTACTCATACTTGCTCATACCTAACTTCTTTCTTTATATACGTACCTATTCGTCTGAGTTATACGGAAGACCTATTGTTTTTTTTTTATATTGGTATAACAAAGTGGCTCCACTCCACCTGATCGTAAGTGAAAAGTGGAGCCCAAATCGCGGCGGCAACGAACAGGAGACCAGCAGTAACCTGTCTGTTGCCACCGCGTTGCTGATCCGCTAGATGCTTCTTCATGCTTCGTTTAAAGGGTATAATATAATTATATAATAATGACTCGTTTTCATTGGTACAGTCGAGTATGTTACAGATGAGAGTAAGTTTGCTTAAATGAAGTAAGATGCTAAACGTCGAAATTTGCAATGGTTCTAGTAGATGTTTAAGTTACTCACTTGGTAACTAAGTTACATCTTTTAGAGGCATTGGAGAATATGCTGTTGTGTGCTTTATCTATGTGTGTCACACATATAAGGTGGATTAAAGTAAGGCCGTTATTTACCTATAAAACTTGTGGCATATGAGGAAGTTTGTAATGCGAGTTTATACGCAGTATTGTAGTAACCGATAAATACGAGTATGTTCTTGGCCACTCCAACCGAGATATTATATTATAATTGTCTTGTTTGTGTAAATTGATACACATGTTGCGAATGTCGTGATTCGTTCCTGCTGCAGGAGTCATTGACGATCAGCCAAAAACCTAGATTATTATATCTTTGTTTTTAAGCTAATATTAACTCCGTACATACGGAACAAACGAAGGTCATTGACATGACATATTCAGAATTCAATTTTATGAAAATGAATCCGACTATAGTTGCCGATTTCTAAGAATGCACTTTTGACAGTTATAGATTAATCCTTAAGGGTAAGACTCACCATTTTCCGATAGTCTTAACGTTATATATATTAGGCTCATTCCTAAACTGTTAAATGTCTTAGAAATCGGCACCTACATAGTTCTGTAACCAAATTATGGTACGAATGATATCTCAGCTTATGATATGAAATGAAATATTTATTCAAAGATGAATATTAATAGTACAAAGCATATGGGTCCTGTTCTAGGAATCCCTGTGTTACAGGACCCAAAGAAGTAACAACTTAAATAGGCTACTTGACTCATATCAAATTTAGTTTAAAAAAATATTATTTTCTGTAGTATTTATTCAAAAGATCAATATTTTTCGATTACGGTTATTAAAAGTGTTTGATGGGTACATATTTTTTATTGAAAAATTTGTTTTATTTTATCTAATTTCGTACTCTGAAAACGGTGTCGGCCATGATGTGACGTCATAGGATCTTAAACTAACTTCATGTCGAATCTTATACGAGTGAAATTCGCAATGGACATGTAGGGTAGGCATGTAGCTTTGCTATGACATTGACATAACATAAGTGACATGTCAAATGTTTGTTTTCGGTTTGAGTGACGTCACACCACAGATAATCGAAGCATTAACATGGCTAGTATTATTTTCGCCCGGTAACGAAAGTTTAAATTTTAAGTTATAATTTTGCGGTTTTCTAGGTCGGGAAAAAATATTTATATTTTTTCTCCGTTAATTAGATATTGATTAATAATATAAGACAAACTTTAAAAATGGGTCAAGTAGTCTATTAGCAATATTACGTACACGGAAACTTATCTTAGACGATAATCCATTATTGCATGTATTGTATAGTGTAGCAAAATGGTGAAGGACTTCACCATTTTGCTAAATGTCTTTTTTTATTATTATGCTCAACAACCCCCGTATTATCTCATACTCTCTACCTACCAATGTTGTTTTCCGGCTTATATGGTCCTTTTCTAGTAACTATATAATTTTACGTTACCATTTGGTTCCAAATTCAACAAGTGCATGTTTATTTAGTTACACATTTAAGATCAATAGATCAATAAATAATATAGCGGCGTAAATTTTTGCCGTGTTCCGCAGCAATAAAGTATCTAGCACTGCTACGCGAATTAATATTTTACAGTCACCAGCAATAACATGTTACATAATGAAGGCCGCAAAAATATATGACACGCTCTTATGGCTGTAACTAAGGTCGTGTAGAAGATATGATTGGTGACTGTACTTATGAAGGTCAATCAGCTAGTTTTGCTGTTCATTTGTCCCGTGAGCTAACAGCGGTTTAAATAAAAAAACATCCTTAACACTACACTAACATAAGCAAAGCCTAGCCCTTTACGCAGTCAGAAAAATGTTTGCGAGTTTAGGCGATATCTAAAGTTGTATAACTTTCATGTCACAAAATATACCTACCTTTGTTGGTCAGCCATGTGCAGGTCACCCATAGACGCTTTGTTCTCTGTGAGGCTGAGGTATAGTAATATTTTATTTAAGAAACTGTTATTAGATTCTGACGATTTATATATATAAATCGTCAGAATCTAATAACAGTGATCAAACTGGATATATATTTTACATGTTATAAACTAAGGTGTCCTTAATATTCTTATTCGACTGTGTGATTAAAACACCATCACACTTTCAATTTGTTCACAGCGCATCTTGGAGCAATCGGTGTTGTGGCAGTTCAACGCATTTACGCTAGAAAACGTCTCAGGGGGTAAATACTATTTTATTTATTTATAATTTCAGTCTTGGATATTTCATGATCTTGCCATATTGGCGAAGCCAGAGCTGTTCGCAGTCTAAGGCACAGTACAGCGATCTAGTACACAAATAATTATGGTAAATTGAAATACAGAAGGACCTACCTATTCTGAAAGGAACTCTTATCTCAAACAATAAATAAGTCGTTCGAAGATTTAATACCGGTACGATAAATGAAAAAAGTAGTCCATCGAGTTCAGCTTGAGATTCAGATTACACAATAGACAAGCTTTGTGATAGTGACGCTAGTCTAGGGTGACTTGCTTGTTATCGAGCTTGTTTGTTTGCATTACCCTCATTCCTATCTACACTATCATTTCCTACAATAATATAAATCGATTTGCTTGATTCTCATAATAATGTGCTTCTAATGAGTTTGCTATGATCTAGGTATGTACAGTTAAAGACAAAATAAGGTGTAGGTACACAAAAATGTTCAAAAATATGTCGCAGTGCACTCTAAATCTGTGTAATAAGAACGACGTACTTAACATATTTATGAGCGAATTCTTTCGATACTACGGTAATGGTTTTTGAAATAGTAGATGATTCTATAGGAATAGTAACTCGATACAAGTTAGAACCTATATATTTTTTTTTAAACTATATTTGGTATAAATCATTTTCAGGGGTACCGCACATAATTATTTGTAATTCTCGTAAACGAGAAAAAAAGTTTGCCAGATTCAGGTGGTATCCATCATTAAATCGAAGCGTCTAAGGTTACCATAACCATAAATTATCATTCGACTCGAATATTAAGGTTTTACGGGACATGGTGGAACAATATTGTATGTGCGTCTAGTGTTGTGCACTTGTATATAATAGAGACCTCACCTGTCATTGATAGAATTTTACGCAGACGAGTAATGGCAATGGCGGACATCCGCGTTGCACGTTAATTTGATAATACCCTTTATGAATTTACCCATTAGCATTGTTTACTATGGGCGGGTTGCATCTACTACACATTACATTTATCTGCATCACCCATTTCACGTTTGTACCGTCGTCTCCAAAAACATGTTAACGATTTTGAAGCTATTGCTTTAGATGTAAGATCTGAAATGGGAACGTATTTATAGACCCGAGTGTACAATCAGTTTGAGCGAACGATTTAACACTAAATGTAAATATCGACTATGCAGTCCAATCATCCAATAGACAATTCGCTACATACGTACAGTTAAGGTTATAAGGCCCACAAAGTGCCAAAAATATGTGTACACGACCTTATATTTATATTAATAGGGTTGTGAATAGATATTTTAGGCAGTTTGCGTGCATCGATATCTTTGACCTTGAGTGTACTATTCATTTTTAACAGGTCGCTGTCTGCCAGTACTCTGTGTTCATCTTTTCCACATCTACGGCCTGATCTCATATTTCAAGCTAGATGCAGCGAAGGCTTGGAAATTGTTCAGCTTAATTGAAGAAGGATACCATAGCACAAATCCTTATCACAATTCAGTGCACGCCGCTGATGTCACGCAGGCCATGCATTGCTTCCTACAACAGAAACAAGTAAGTATTTATGCAGTCTCAATAAATAAATACACTATAATAGTCTTTGTTGGTATTCGTCGGTCAATTACCTACGAAAAAAATGTATATAGGTACGTAAAAATATTATAAACACCAATAAAATACTGAAAATGCAAATGCACAAATAAGCTTTTATAACTTATTAAAAAAAATATATATGTCAAATTTGTTAAAAATCGTAAAACATTTTTGGTTTCCTTGGGCTATACCGCGTATTTGGATACAATTAAGTTCTGATTTCGCCTTTTGACATACTTTAATTTATTAACCTCACTTTTTGGTTCGAAAAGGTTATTTTTAATGCGTCTTGTGCGGAATAGGTGACTAAATGTAATAGCCCTATGAATATACACAATGATTTTCAATGTTGCAACATCGAATGAAGATGTATTCATATGTAGGTACATACGATGTTGCATTGCAGGACGTGTCGTCGCTATACTTGGAATGGAAATGTCTCCTTTTTTTCACTCTGAATAAGTGTGTCTTTTCCATCAAGTAAGTGTTGCAGATACGAGGTTGCGTAGTATAGCGGCGATGTGTCCTCGTAACCTCATAACTCATTGTACCTTAGTGTACGTTTTTCTTATCAGATCCGAGATCACCTGGAGCCTCTAGAGGTGATGGCGTCTCTGCTGGCAGCGATCGCGCACGACATGGACCACCCGGGGGTCAACCAGCCCTTCCTCATAGCCACTTCCAATCATCTTGCTACTTTATATCGGGTAAGTAGTATTTGCTACTCGTATTTAAATTTATATGACTGGTGCATAATTCCTAATTATGCACAATCGCATAGATAACTCAGTACGCAATATGAAGGCAAAAAACAAGATGGCGGCTAAATACCAAGTTACCGTATGCCACCTCATTAAATAAAAAACACCCGTGGCTTAATATTGTAAGAAATTCCATTAGAACATCAAGTTGTCAATGTTCTAATGAAAGTCACTACCATAGACAACGTATAAAACACAATTCCATTAAATGTCAAGTGTCAGCTGTCTACTTGACAGATTAAAATGCTGGAGTAGATAAATAATGTTTAGAATGTGACGACACGAAGTAAACTGGCATCTATGAGTTATTTGCTAAAGCTACAAATCTCTCAAACGAATTATTATCGTTAGAGAATTAATACTTACAACTGCCTCATGCCCTATGTGAGTCAACATGTGTCCCTGTCTTATGTATGCTTCGTATGGCATTCAATTGTGGTTGCTTGTAAATAATTTAAGTAGCTTCTGCAAATATAGTATCTAAATGTGAAGTGACAAGGACACTCACGATGGGGTGCAATTCTGTTTCGATCGCATGTTTGTCGTCGGCTGTAGGTCAAGTCGTACGTCAGAATATTTAGTGATGAATAGTAAATCATGTCGCCAGGCATCCAAATGCTGTGAAAACAGCAAAGGCGATCAAATAACGTATCGACCCCATAAGTGATGAGTGGTGATAGGCTCCTTGAATCTGAATACATACAAATAAGATTACTGGATTATGTAAAATCTGTAATAAAAAAAACGGTGTGGTCTGTGTGGTTGTTTTAATGTGAACTACCAAAAATTCATCGCAAAGTAGGTACCATGCACATAAACAAAAAACCAAGACCATATCAGGCCATGCTCAGCGTGGGGTTCTGTAGTAATTAAAACCGGGTGTCCTTTAATATGCCTACCATGAATAGTGAATAAATTATTTTTCTTTCTTTTCTTTCTTTCTAATAATAATCATTCGCATAACAAATTTGGCATACAATAATTATGCATAATGTTGAATAGGCATAATTATATTGCTTAATGCTTATTGCACATATTACAGGATGCATAATATTATTAAGCATAACTTTTACTGTCATACATATTAATTAGCATAGTTTTATACAGCAAGCGAATGACTCAAATCGGGTATAACCAATTCAAATAATAAAGGTAGAAAAAACCGGCCAAGAGCGACTTGGACTCGCGCACGACGGCGACGGGCTTTTTGGAGCTTTGGACTCCGTAGCATTATCATATTTTTAAATGTATTTATTTAATAATTATTGCTTAGTAGTATTTTATTAAACGGTAACAATATGAAGGCTATATAAGTTGAGTACCGGGTTTACACTTTTTATTATTTGATATAGCGGTAACAGAAATACAGAATCAGTGAAAATGTCAACTGTCTAACTATCACGGTTCACGAGATACTACCTGGTGACAGAAAGCGGAGCGTTCGTAATAGGGTTCCGTTTTACCCTTTGTGTACGGAACCCTAAAACATACAATTTTACTGAAATCTAAACGTAAACATTTAATGAAACCTCTTCTTACCTATTATTTTTAAAAGACCAATTTAACGATATAGAACTTCAGTAAAATAAACAAACATTGCGATTTTACGGCAGGTACCCGAAATAACGATTCTACCGCGCCTTGTAGGCGTGATTAATATGTATACCTTTAATATTTATACCAAGTTGCAAATATCTAGTACTACGGTGCAATGTAGGTACACAGTTTTATTATGGGAACATCTCCTTAGAGACTATAAACTATAACTTTAAGATGTATAATGCTAGTTGTGTACACTTACAACATACATTTGTTTTTGTGGCCTTATTATAATAAGTAATAACATTGCATTGTAAAACAAAACAACTCAGCTCCGCACTGTGTAGTCAACATTCATCTTACAAACAATGCCTTCCGCCATTAAACTAAATATCAACGTACATTTGCCTCACTATATTAGCATGATATGAATGGGAGTTGTGTTTTAAATAGTTATTTAAATTTGGAAACGGTTGTGTAGATTTCGACGCCATTACGTTATTGTAATACAACTGTTTGTTAACCTGTAATGCTGTCGTTTTACACCTGTCACTCGTAAAGTTGTACAATGGCGACGAAAAGGCGAGAGAGGTCAGCTGAAGTAGTTGGCAGACGTACGAGATGGTCGTTCGCCCAATCGCAATGCGACAGGAGAGTCGCAGTGTATCCCGACTGAACGCTGGAATACTGCCATGGCCATGCTTCCCCCTCTTCGAAATGCAACGAGGCGCGTGCCCCCTCCCCCCACATACTCACTCGTCTTATAAGTATGTCCCTTCATTTATTTATCTAAGCTACGTGCTCCCGTTTTATCTGACCAGCATGCTGAATGATAACGTGCATTGCGACACGATGGTCTTAACACTGCATGCACTTTATTGCTAAGTAATTTTCTGGTGTAGGTCTATAAATTAGTATAAACTACAGCATGTTTTATTGAAATTCGTCGTTGTTTTCGACATAATAGGTATGGCATGGTACAGTATTTATGTGCCATGTAATTTTTTAAAATCCTAATAAGGTATTTTATGGACAGTTATATCATTTTTATAGTATATAGGTAAATATAACAGAAACGGAATAGATAGTTGTTTGTCCAATACTAAGACCTAAAAATAATCCAAAAAAATACGAGATCTTCAACCTTATGAGGGTTACAATGCACGAGGAGTGAACAAACTTTGTCGATTTCATGTGAAACACAAAATTATGCATCACCAAAGATCCTAACTACAATTCGCATTAGACCCAGGCAGGATCTAAATTTATTCACTGAAATACATTTTTCAGTACAAATGGCGCGTTTACTACGCGCTAGTGCGAGAAGCGGTTCATTTTTCGTCAGGTCGAAATCTTCGGAGGGTCATATGTACTTACTGAAAAATGTCGTACGAGACACGTGCAAAAACGAAATTCGTAACTCCTTTCAGTTTTTTTGCACTTGTATCGTAATGTACTATTTTATCAAAATGTAAATATAACCAAAAGAAAAAATATGACCCCTTTAATTTCTCAATTGTTCTGAAATATGTTAACGTTCATTCTACACTGGTGTCAAAAATCTCTGTTTTAATTCTACACTTAGATAATACCGGCACTCCTTGTCAGCGCGAAGTCTAAGTATAGTATCTAATCATAATCTTAGTGTGCAAACAGAGTGGACGCTCCTGCGGGACGTTCATGTTAAGGTGCATTCAGACCAAGCGAGCATTCGCTATTCTATCCCCCCACTCTACGAAATTCGATCGTTACACAAAACGTGATTCGTTGATTTCGTAGAGTGGGGGATAGAATAGCGAATGCTCGTTTGGTCTGAATGCACCTTTAAACAAATGCAATCGTATGCAACTATGCACGTGGCCTGAGTGCACGCCGTTCAAAATGTTCAAATCCCGTGGACGCTCCGCTCGACACCCACCACACCTTACATTACACTTCGAAGTTGTAGCTTGTGTTAATATTAATACTAGATTTTTTTTCTAGAATACATCGGTTTTGGAAAATCATCACTGGCGGTCCGCCGTAAGCTGCTTGAATGAGAGCGGACTGCTAGATCAGACGTGCGACATCCAAGCCGCACTCGAACGACAGATCAGCTCGCTGATCCTCGCCACAGACATCACGAGACAGCAAGAATACCTAAGCCAGTTCAAGGTACAATTTGTAAACTATATTGAACATAATCACAGAAATGAATATACACTATAAGAAGCAAATGCATCTACTTCGCGTGTCCGAACTCAGAGGCAGCCACTGAAATGGCCATTTCTACTGACAGTCCACATACGTCAGCTGTTGCAGCCGCACGTAAGAAAAAAAATACAAAATGCCTCATTGCATGATAATTAACTGCACCAGCCCAAATATTTCCAGCGCACAACAAGAAATACATATTGATCATCAAACGTAAGTAATTTTTAAATAATATTGTGCGTGAATTCATTTTTAATCATTATTTCCTAACTATAGAATTACGTTACAAACCGGCGTTTACATTGCATTGCTGCGTTTGCTTTAAGCGTTTGATCGACCATGTGTGTTAAAGAGATGATGAATAGGAGACTAGCGATACTCTCGCGTATCGCTTCGACTTCGTAGTACAGCCCATTTCTCATTCGTCCGTCAAATTTTGCGACTAGTGTTTTTCGTTCTACAATAAATATAATTGTGAGCGAGCGAGCCCACAGATATAAAATTTATGTGTACGAGAGAGACGGCTGCATTGTTGCGGGTGTAGGAGCATTGGTGTCTTTGAATCGTTTAGGTTTTCCCATCACTAAATGCCGACCGTGACGTCTCAGTGACAGCTAAAAAGTCGGCACGCTTGTTTCCCATACAAATGGTGCTATTTACTTCATCTATTGAATATCTAAATCTGTGAACATAATAATTAATCTTAATTCGAATAGCACACAAATTAACTTACACTAAAGGAGAACTTAATTATAGAAATACTGCACTCTTAAGAATGTTTGCGAGAGGGAAGCAGGAAATTCCAAAAAGATAGAAAAGGATTCCGTGGATCATCATCATCAGCCCATAGTCGTCCACTGCTGGACATAGGCCTTCCCCAATTCGCGCCACCATACTCGGTCCTCAGCTCTCCGCATCCAACCACTTCCTGCCACTTTCTTTTGACCATCCATTCCGTGGATGGTCGTCCTTAATAATCATTATATTATGATTTACAAACTTTAAACCATGCACGTGAAAAACATAACCAGCGCATCGATTTAGCACCACCCTCTTCGTCGTATCTATTAAAGTGGAATTACGTTTTGTTGCGGTGTCAAAAGCGTCTTAACCAAATAAATGTTCCTAGAGACCTTTTTGAATCATTACTACCCTATATTTTTAGGGATGTATTAAAAAAATCACGTTCAAGTTAAATGTATAAGAAAATAGTATTTTTTGAAAAAACCAGGAAGGGACTGTCTAGAAGCAGACACAATCCGAAGACAAACGAATCTTAACGGTATTTTAAATTTGTAAGACGTTTATTAGTAATATTTGTAGGTACTTTAAAGTATACAAAAACTGCATATCTTTACATGTACCTATTATATTGACCACGAAATTACACTGCAAATATCCTCAAGACTATTAAAGGAATAATGTATTAGTCAATAAAAGTTAAGAGTATCACATAGGTGATAATAGCGTAAGTATGTTTACTTACTACGTATGAACGTAGAGTGCAATTGTACCTGATTTCATGGCTAATAGTTTACTTAAGTACTCAGATGTTAAATATATTATTTATTTATTTACCTATTATTTGTCGTCATTGCCCATCAAGGAGATATTCGGGTTTGGTGGACTCAATAACACAGGGTTACATTTGGGTCGCGGAGCAGAAGTGAACAAATACTAGGGACAGCTACGCTGAACTACTTTCACTATAGAGGTAACCAAAAGAACGCGAAAAAAATTATTACTTATGAGTCAATTGATATTTAACTATTAATTAAGCCTCATTTAAAGATTAACATTAAAAAATGTTT
This sequence comes from Thaumatotibia leucotreta, assembly GCA_025490895.1. NCBI lineage: Eukaryota > Metazoa > Arthropoda > Insecta > Lepidoptera > Tortricidae > Thaumatotibia > Thaumatotibia leucotreta. Next base: position 19,752 of record JALPQI010031729.1, on the reverse strand, counting down.
TGGGGTTACAAAATAAAATGACAAGAGCTTGTTCCTGAAACATACAATAAGGAATAAGGCACGTTTAAATTGAACCAAAACTTGAAACGAAGACTACACACAGTTTTTGCGTCATTTGAGTTGTATTTTATTGTACCATTTTATTACGTGTAAAAATGTAAATCAGCTGCAATTCAATTTCTGTGTAACCTTTGAGTCTCATACACGTCTTCTTTAAAACAGCTGAATTTGGTATATATTTAGACTAGCCCATGATATTAATAAAATAAGGACGGATAGTCTATATCGCCAACAGGAATCTTAGTAAACCACACGAAATATACAGTAATATTATTTTTATTATGTGTAACCCACATGTTGACAAATGCGGTTTTAATGCGGCGTTCATCCATGAGTATGACGTGCGCTTATCCTATAAAGATTGTTTGCTCGTCTTGTCCTGACCGTGTTAAAAGAGAATACGTTCAGCTCAAACACGTAACACGTTAACTCAACAAGCAACTTAGATTTACTCCCAAGATGCGTTTGCCAAAATATGTCGCTTATTTCGAATAAACTACACGACCATGACATACACAAATAAAGGCCATAGTCGGATTTTCATAGTAAGTCAGCCTTTAAATCAACCAGACTCTAGTATTTTTTTGTGAGTACCTCTTATGGTGAAGAATATTTCTGCTGAGTATCAACGTCCTATCGGTGACAGTTTTTGACTTATGATTTTTTTTAGTTTTTTCTTTAATGTGTTGTATCTCAAGATGTATAAAAGCGAATTGCTTCAAATTTTGATATAATGTTCTTTATTTAGATATGCATCGAATCTAAAGAAATGAATATCGATTGTCGTATAAAAAAAAGAAAAAAAAGACCAAAAAATTTTTCATATTTTTTTTTGTGTACCTATGAAGTAGTGACACCTCTATTTTCTTTTTCTAATTATAGACCATACATTGGCCTACTAGTTGCCTAAGTATCAAAATTTTCCAAGCGGTACTTCTTACCAAAAATCGGCAATATGTGTGGTCAAGTTCTGCATTCAATCGGTGTTTTTCAATGTAGTATACAAACTCTTCATTTATATTTGAGTTTTCTTATCAGGTTATCTTATTTAAGAGTAAATGCTAATGACAACTTAATGTCATCATGATGCAAGCTGTTTATTCATTATTAATCGGCCGTTTATTATTAATTTTATTTGATATATATATATATATTCAAGAAATATATTATTTTTAATGAATATCTCATAAATAATATCGAATTACGCTAGTTAAAATAATAAACGGCCGATTAATAATGAAATAAACAGCTTGCATCATGATGACATTAAGTTGTCATTAGCATTTACTCTTAAATAAGATAACCTGATAAGAAAACTCAAATATAAATGAAGAGTTTGTATACTACATTGAAAAAACACCGATTGAATGCAGAACTTGACCACACATATTGCCGATTTTTGGTAAGAAGTACCGCTTGGAAAATTTTGATACTTAGGCAACTAGTAGGCCAATGTATGGTCTATAATTAGAAAAAAAAAATAGAGGTGTCACTACTTCATAGGTACATAAAAAAAAATATGAAAAATTTTTTGGTCTTTTTTTTTCTTTTTTTTATACGACAATCGATATTCATTTTTTTAAATTCGATGCATATCTAAATAAAGAACATTATTTCAAAATTTGAAGCAATTCGCTTTAATACATCCTGAGATACAACACATTAAAGAAAAAACTAAAAAAATCATAAGTCAAAAACTGTCACCGATAGGACGTTGATACTCAGCAGAAATATTCTTCACCATAAGAGGTACTCACAAAAAAATACTAGAGTCTGGTTGATTTAAAGGCTGACTTACTATGAAAATCCGACTATGGCCTTTATTACTATTATATTTTCGTACGTTCATCGCTTGAAATGTGAACCGTTTTCGGTTGCTCACCGCATTCTTCAATCGATATTTATATAGCAAGAATATCAAATGTGTCGTAATAATGATAATTGATAATCTTGGGCTTTTGCCGAGCAAGTCTTACCTAACAGACTCTAAAAGTCTAAAAGATAATTCAGGGGCGGCTGTATATCTGTCAATGTACGAATAACAATTTTCTGTTTGGCCGTCGTATGTCGCGTTTATAAATATAAACGTGTTACTGTGATTTTTAGCGGTATAATATTAGTAAACGTTTATCCATGTGAAATATGAAAGTAAAATGGGAAGTGCCGGCGTTTAGGTAGTAGGTATCAGTCGTGAATCGTCCATTCACAGCTGAGCTCTAAGATAAAGATAACCAAAGTTTCGCAACCGTCACAGTAACGCAACGCGTGACACCGGCACGCAGCAGCGCTTAGCCCATTTCACTTTATTCATGATGTAGGTAATAGGCAATACGTTTTGTTTTTCACATTGTACAGAATGGAGTCTTTTGAATGATTTTTTTAGAAAAATACTTCTACGTAGATAAGTAGACCAAACTGCATTCGGAGTTTTTTATGTTTTTCCCATAACTAGCAATGTAAATAAATTCGAAATAACAACATTTTGTATTTTTATTGAGGCCTAGGCAATTGACTGATTAACTCGCAAGGAAAGGACCAAATCTCTCCAATAATCATATTAGGTATATAAAAGTAAATTAGAATCATAAATATGTATTACGTCAAAACATTTTCCACTGAAGGATCCATCGGATGTCTTCACTATTCAATAAAAACTGATATATACATGAAAAACCTGATTAATGGTAAAGTCTGGTACAAACTTTACATCAATGTTTAAAAAGTGTTTAGGTACTAAATATTCTCACCGTAAAAAATAAGTGAAATATCAGCACTGAATTAGTAAACTTGATAAGTACCTAGGTGAAACTAATACATCTGAAGATTTACATTTAAAAAAAATGTTTAGTAACTTATCTTTCAGGAAAAAAAACGCACCATGGATGTCGAGTTGCGGAAAAAACCCGGTTAAGCTAACTTATATTTTCATTGTTTTATCTTCGCTTACAGTTTTTCGCTAATGTCGTTAGAAAATATCAAGTTTTAGTAATGGAAATGTTTGCATTGTTTTCTATAACTTGTTTTTGTTTTATAAATGTCACAGCAGACATCTGTCGACCCGTGATGACCCGTGGATATGACTGACATCGCATATTACTATTATCTGATAGCGCTCAGACACGTCTGCTTCTTTCATTCCCACGACGCCTTAGATATGTTAATCTATTTTGTGGACACATGCTATACCTATCAGTAAAGTCGTTTTAGAAGAAAATGTTGATATAGCGATCAATAATTGTACATTGGTATATACTAATATTTCATTACATGTACCAATGTACTAATCATTCATATCACTACATAGTATAAAATAAAGTCACTTTTTCTGTCCCTACGTCCCTTTGTACGCTTAAATCTTTAAAACTACGCAACGGATTTTGATGAGATTTTTTTAATAGGTAGAGTAATTCAAAAGGAAGGTTGTTATGTAGGTATATTACCCGGGCGCAGCCGGGGCGGGTCGCTAGTAAAACAATATGAACACAAAAGTTCTAACCGGATGACGCCGGCGCTAAAGCGGGCCCAAGCAAGAGCAATTTATAAATAATATTGTACCTACTGATTTATATTGTCTGTTACCTTGACTATAGTTAATTTTATACAAAGATTTTCGTATCTAAAATAATAATTTGTTACACTGTGATTTTTTTATAGAATTTTATTATACGAGTATTAAATGAATTCCACATCATATTTATTGAGAATCTGGGAATTTGCAGCCCTGATAAGCACTGGTATTTTGAGAATGATCTATTTTTGGAAAAAGCTTGCGTTTGGTCCCACTTCGGTGGCCATTGTTCGTTCAGTTCCAGAATCTAGATGTATCATAATAATTATAGTACATTACTACCAAGGCCGGGAAGTGACTGGTTGCCGGCCGAATATATGTAGGATAATATACGGCCGGCAACCCGTCACTTCATGGCCGAGGTATGTATAATGCTTTTCTCAAACATGCAATGAAATAAATCAAAAAATGTACCTATCTTCTTTCTATGAAATTATAAGTCAACTACATTACTAAGACTTTGAAACACAACAAAAGTCAAATACGACACCAACACCTAATTTTTTTAAAGTTTGACCTGTTCGAAAGGTCACATCTTTATTTTTAGAAAGCGGTATTACAAGAGGCCATCCATTGGGCCCAATTAATTGCATGCGGAGTTCGAATACTGCTTTTTAAATAAATATTATTTTGAGTAGTCATTGTAGATATTTTAAATTGTATAATTTAAATAATTATAACTGCAATGGCTGTTTTTTAATACTAATATTACTTGCAGATGATCTATGTCAAATGAAAATTTAAAAAAGAGGCACTTGCCGGCCTAGGGCGGCAACGAGTTATTTCCCGGCCGCTTTTTAGGCACGCAACAATAACATTTCATTACATGTTTTAGAAAATATACATTGTTGTCATATTAACCAAGAATTCGATGACAATTCATTTCATTACAGTGTTTCTATTTTGTTAATGTACAGTACATGTTACTATACGTATTCCCGAACACAAAGAATATGTTCTGTCAACCATTTGGAGATTGGAGGCCACTCTATAGAACCATGTCGAGCTATGTACGACAAGTAGTGAGAGATTTCTTACCATTCGGTTTACAACGTCACTTTGACTTAGCTGCAAAGCCTATAGGTGAAACCTATATTGGCTATCCGGTTTTTTGCTATTTAGACTGAAAATAAGATTACTACCTATAATTTATAATTAATTTAAAACTAAAACAGTGGTTTCCTTTATTATCGTAGTTATTCTGTCAGTAAATGCAGTAAATGACAATGAGTTCAAGTTAAGTGTTAGAATTTACGCTACACAATTTCCTCATACGAGTATGATACATTCCCTAAATTTCAAATTGAATAAAGTGAACAGTTGACAGTCTGACCTTGGCCTAGTCGGTAGGAACACTGCCTACGAAGCTTTAGGTCCTGGGTTTGCATCATGGTGGGGGCATCTCTTTGTATCTTTATCACAACGATTTCATGGTTGTTTTCTATACCAAGTGTTGCCATTAATTCTATTTCAAGATTTATTGTCCCTAGATATTAGGATTCTAGATTATTTATCCAAATTAGATACATTAATAATAAATAAATAAATATCTTGGGACATCTTACACAAATCGACCTAGTCCCACGGTAAGCTCAATTAAGGCTTGTGATGTGGGTACCAGGCGACGATATATATAATAGATAGATACATATAGATACTTAAATACATAGACAGCCATGACCAAGGAACAAACATTTGTGATAAATAAATACACAAAGAATGCCCTCGCCGGGATTCGAACCCAGAACCTCCAGCTTCGTAGGCAGGGTCACTACCAACTAGGCTACAGAGGCTGACTGAGCTTACTGTCGCCATCATATACATGAGGGCGAACAAGGTGATACCGAAACGACTTTATTGCCAAGGCGTTACGATGGTACGATATTTATATGAGTACCTGGAATTTTATACATATTTCTATTGGAGAGTAGTAGTCTATTCGTTGATATTTATTGTATGACTTTGTTTGGCAGCGGTACCTAGACACGAACAGCCTCGATATGACGCAGAAGGAGCACCGGCACCTAGTGCTGCAGATCGCGCTCAAGTGCGCGGACATTTCCAACCCGTGCCGGCCGTGGGCCATCAGCCGCAAGTGGAGCCACAAGGTGTGCGAGGAGTTCTTCCGTCAGGGCGACTATGAGCGCAAGCTCAACCTGCCCGTCACGGCGCTCTGCGACCGCCACACCACCTCGATACCTAAGATTCAAACAGGTAAATTGTGTCTCGTCGTTTTTTTTTTAACAAGTTTCGGAATGGATATTTTTTGATAAGATCTTTTACGTCATCTGTATAAGGTGTAACATGAGTCCCTAATAGCCATGCATAAACCGTATATTTAATATCAATAAAAATAATACAATAATACAATCCAAGTATATTACCATAGAAAAAAAGAGTTGCAAGATACATTTATAACATTAAAGGAGATATTATATTGATTTAAACTTTCACGATTATCACTCATATTTTAAAGAGTAGTTAGTAGAGTCTGCCTGCGACCACGGGTGTAACGTCATGTCCGAAACGTCAGGATATAATTAAACGTAAGTTTACGCGATTAAGACCCGTTTGTCTTTAGAATATGATTCAAAGAGATATTTATGTTTTATATTTCAGGATTTTTCAAATTCGTCGTGACTCCTCTCATAACAGAATGGCACCGCTTTTTGAAAAACGATCTCTCAGATGAGATGTTAAAAAACCTACTGTACAATCAAAACAAGTGGGACATGCTCGTGGCGCAAGAGATAGCGGAGGAGACGGGCACGGAGATGTCTGACGCCGACGCGGCGGACGACGAGCTCGACACCTGCTCCGGCACCAACCTGTCCGCCAGCTCCGAGCTGCTGCTGCCGCTGCGCCGCAGCTCTCTCAACCCCACCAAGCCCCAGGGCTTAAAGGAACATCTCAGGCGATTCTCGGTCCCGCTAAACGTATTCCAAGATTCCAAATTTAAAACCAGAGACAAGAGTCGAACCCCCTCGCTGGTCGAATCTCGAATGCGCACTAACGGCAGCCCACTGAGCAGCGAACATTCTCTGCACTCGCAATTAAGTGTTCGCGGGCACTGCGAGCACGGTAAGCCCGCCGAAAAGATGTTGAGTACAGAAAATCTACTCCCGGATTCTTCGATAGCTTCTATCACGACTCCGGTCCAGGCGACCCGTTTGAACATCGTCTTGAAAGACGGGGGCAGCTGCAAGCTGATTCGGCAACAGACCTTCCCGCCGCTCGAGACAGCGGCGCGCGCGCACGCGCTCGCCGCCCGGCCGCTCCACACGAGCAACGAAGACGCCATCTACCCGTCCCGGTACATCAAGACTGAGATCAGCCAAAAGTTCGAAACGAGCAGAAAGGAAGGCAGATTTAGCAATATATTCAAAAGATATGATACTGATAAGACTGATAACGATGACGCTTCTGAAAATGATAACTTAGACATTACGGATTGTTCGCGTAATATAGAGAAAGAGAATCGGGACCCGTCGATTCGCAGCTCGGGCGGCACGCGCGGCAGCCAGCTGCGGGAGAACCTGGCGGGCGTGCCGCTGGCGCGCGCCGCCGACCAGCTGGCGCGCCGCCGCAAGTCCATGCCCACCGACATCATCACATACAGTAAGTTGCATGCTACGACTCAATAAACAATACGTCTCCTAACTTAGCAAGCCGCTAAGTATTGTTTGCCTCTTTCCCTCGCTCCGGAATATTCCTGAGGGCCTAGTGTAGGTAATAACTTATAAAAAACGTCTCGATCGCGCTTACGTTTTCATCGCCATATGTATGAAATGGCGATGCAAAACGTGAACGCGATCGAGACGTTTTTTATGAGTTATTGCCTACATTAGGCGCTCTGGTGCAAAAATTGTGAATCGCGATTTAGCATGGCAATGCCGCAAGTGTGATGGGCGTTGGGATGACGCGGGCGGGTTATTTGATTAGTACTTTTGGTACTGTTTGTTAATTTTATGTTATGTAAATGTCTGTTTTTAAAATAAATAAATAAATTTAAGTATATGCGTGAATCAATCTTTTATTGAGTCGCGTGTCAGCCAGCGTGACTCAGGAGACCGTAACCATGGCAATAACAGACAAGAAAATGTTGATTCACTCATATATTTACTTTAAGAAATAATACTAACGTAATAAACTAAAATAGTACATTGTGCATCAAGGGAGGTAAGGAATAACTAACGAGAGTGTTAGAATAGAGCTTTTATGACTCGAGTTGTATTCCGCTTACCGACCGTGATGCATACAATGTTTTTTATCAGACTTGCCCACAAAAAATAAGTTTTAAGACAAAATATTATGAAATGACGTACTGAAATTTCTATTACTCCCGCTACGCACGCAAGCAATGGCGCGCTTAGACAGCAAGTGTGATGAAAAATAAATAAATATGGTTATCATTAAACGTAAGTTTCACCAATTCCAGCTCCAAAGGAAAAAAAGATGCGCGAAGTGACCACCATCCCAGAATTCCTAAAGCGGTCTCTATCCGGGAAAGAGTGCTGGACGCGGCGGCGGGGCTCTGCGCCGGCGCCGGTGGCGGCCTCCGAGCTGCGCGGGCTGGCGGCGCTGGGCGCGCTCCGGCACAGCGTCAACGGCGGCCGCCGCAAGCCCGGGCCCGTCGGCTCGTGCCAGCAGTGGCTCGCCAAGGCCACGCTCGCAGGGGACCGGAAACCGCATCTGCCTAGGAGGAGCTCGCTGCCTGTTGAGGTAATGCCTAACTATACAGCTGGCCCTATAAATATATATATATCTAGGGACAACTTACACAAATCAACCTAGTCCCACGGTAAGCTCAATTAAGGCTTGTGATGCAACCAAGCGACGATATATATAATAAATAGATACTTAAATACATAGACAGCCATGACCAAGGAACAAATATTTGTGATAAATAAATACAGAAATAATGCCCTCGCCGGGATTCGAACCCGTAACCTCCAGCTTCGTAGGCAGGGTCACTACCAACTAGGCTACGGAGGCTGACAAAACTTATATGTTTGGTTAGGTATTTATCTAAATGTAAACAATCTTACAGTATATTTTTGTAATGAAAAATGCATTTAAATCAATCCAAACTAGGTATTTAATAAATCAAAACAATGTAAATTACTGTCTTTCCTTGTTATATCATAACTATTTCTTGGGCATTTCCCCGAGCGTTTCAACCGCCGTGACTTCGGTGGCAGCCTTATCACACGAATTCCGTGAGAGATGTAAGAACTTTTGGATATATTGGTAGGCTTAGTTGACAACTACCACTATATCCAAAAAAATTATGAGATACCCACGGAAATTGGATAATAATGTTGCCACCTAAGTCACGGCGGTTGAAACGCTCAGAGAAATGCCCTCTTAAAACATTTGCTATCCCGGCTCGTACCAATGAGTTTTTCAAAAACTTATGTACGAAATATCATTTGATATTCACAAGTCGCGTTGCCGTGTGGTGACGGCAGTAAGACATTTTATCACCACCCCAACTCCTCCTGTGGGTTTCGTAAGAGTTGACTAAGGGATTGAAGTGTCACTGACCATTATTTGATAAAAGATTGATGATGGGCAGCAGCGTCATCATAGTGGACACATTACTGCGATCGCCAATCCGCTTGCCCAGCGTGGCGATTATGGGCATTTACCTCCATAGTTAATAGGAGAGACCTACGTCCAGCATTGGACTATCATAGGCTGATGATGATGATGATATGTTTGGTTAGTATTTAACTAATTGTAAACAATCTTACAGTATATTTTGTATTGATAAATGCATTTAAATCAATCCAAACTAGGTAGTTAATAAATCAAAACAATGTAAATTACTCTTGTTATATCATGTCTATTTGTTAAAACATTTTCTATCCCGGTTCGTACCAATGAGTTTTTCGAAAACTTATGTACGAAATATCATTTGATATTCACAAGTTCTTTACGGTGAAGGAAAACCTGCATACACCTGTGAAGACATTCAAGGGTGTAGGGACCACGCAAAATAGGTACGTTTGATGTCGAGTTGCAGGAAAATGGCCAGAATACAACAACAACAATAACAAAAAACATTTTCTACTAGGGATTTCAATAAAAACATACTGCAAGATTGTACGCATTTAGTTAAATACTTAACCAAACAGAGTATAGCCAAAATGCCATTCTGCAATTGTATACGATAAGCGATAAGTCACATGACCATAATAATGTATATGGTCACGTGAATTTTTGTAAAGGTGGTCAGTCTCATACATTTACTGCTTATCGCTTATAGTATACAAAAAGTAATCTGATTACTGGGGCGTATTTCTCGAAAGCTTGTAACTTGTTATACAAGCGGAAGTCCTTATCTAATTAATAGGGTCAAAAAGAAACTTCCACTTGTATTACAAGTTACAAGCTTTCGAGAAACGGGCCCCTGGTGTAAATTACACTTGTAGGTACGTGTAGAATATCGTACAATAGTAGATTACATGCCAAGGCCGTTTAAGTGGGAAATGTCTCGGATGACGTGTAATTGTAGACAAACATGTGTTCCGAGGCTTTCCCATTTAACGGCCGAGTTGTGTATACTATTTTTCTGCTCAACGGAGCCGGCAGGCGGCTACTTAGTTTAACGCAGCGGCCGGCAAAGTGCTGTTTGCCGGCCGGAGAACAGAAAAAATAAATAAATGTGAACAAAAGTATTTTAAAGGAGTAATCGGATTACTTTTTGGCCAACTCTGATACATTAGATAAACAAGATTTAAGAAATTTCCATCGTAATTTGACATCACTCATGTCAAATTACAATGGAAACAGGTCATCCTTGCAAACTATTGTTAATAAAACTCAAATTCTTAAATTTATTGACATTAAAAGATAAGTCGAGGGAATGAATGTACATTCAGCGTCAAATACTTAGGGAACGTACCCATAGTACGTGACCCTATTTTTAGCGTTTTTTAAAGCGTGGATATGCATTTTATTACCTGTACTACCTGCTCGGTAGTACCATCGAAAGATTAAGTACAGATGTCGCTAGTGATTAGATTCACAATACCATTGGAAAAATTCGCTGTGATCGACGGAAGGTAGTCTGGTGTAATTGGGAGCACGCTGAGCCGGTAACTCGGAAGAGGCGGGTTCGAATCCTGTGACAACCAGAGTCTTTCGCAGTGAATTTTTTCTATGGTAAGCACATCTGTTACGACTTTGTGGGATAAATCAATTTCCTTGACTGTAGATCAATTATGTTTGAAACAGTGCAGTACAGTTTATTTTATTTATTCTTTACAGATGTTTCGCCCCACTGAAGCTTTGTAACTATCGGAAACCAAATGAGAATAATCGGATTGGTTTGTATTTAAAATATTGATATCAAACGCTTTACCGCATAATAGGGGTAACAGCCAATTTAATGACAGGAAGTAATTTTTGTCTCTTCAGTTTAATTGTTTGCAAATAAGAATACAACAAATTTGACTAAAGTTGCAGCCGTGCGAATGAAGTTGTTAGATATACAAATATGAGATCGAATGTGTTTTATATGCATCGTATTATTCTTATTGTACGATGTGTTTTAATAAACTCTCGTGGGGTACTTTTTAGATAATTATGTCGTTCGGTATGTTCATTTGTTGCCAGTTTTTGAGAGCAACACCATCATAATTATTTTAGTATATTATTAGACCGAAAATATAATATCAATGCAGTAATAATTTGTATATGTTTAATTAATATTGAATTGTCATTTTAAACGGGAATTAACTTTATAGATTTGTACATTTGGTCAGTGAGCATGCAGCGTCAAGACCATAATGTTTTCACTTTATACCACTGATATGAGGTGAAAAGTACAGTCAAGTGCAAAAATACCCATAGAAGGAATTCTATCGGCAATGTTCTTATCGTACTGGAATTTGGTAAACAGTGGTCTATTTATGCACTTGAATGTAGCTACATATATTATGCCCTACATGCCTACACTCGTTCAGTTTTGTATTCCGCATAGTTTTGTAATCAGGGGTCCGTTCCTCAAAAGCTTGTAAGTTGTAATACAAGTGGAAGTCTCTGTTTATCGCTTTTAATTAGAATAGCTTCGGCTTGATTTACAAGTTACAAGGCTGTCAGAGGTTTAGGTTGTTAAGTACAAAACCCTGAATAATTAAATGCCAAGCAAAACTTCATAGCTGCATAAGGGATTTTATAGATATAAAAACGTCCATCCCGCATGTTGTGCTTACTAGTCGTTAAGCTCATTCTTCGTTCAAATGTCAATCTCGATGTGAGTCCCTAATATCTATTAAATGTTGTTGCAAAGTCAGTTTAACCATGAAACAATAGACGTTAAATATTAACTACTTTATTAAAATGACAAAACGTATTCTGGGTGTAATATTTAATAAAAAAATCCAAAGTATTTATATGACTTAGGTACAATGTAATCATTAATAATATACTTCAGTTTTTGCGACATGCTATTGCACACAATCTAGTAATAGGTGAACCGATTGAAGTAACATCATTGGTATGGTTAATATTTGCTAGATTACAATGCTGTTGAGACAACAATTTAGCCTCGGGCTGTTAGATTCAGTATTGTAATGTTGTACTGTTTATTTCTTTGTATTTAAGTACATTTTGTAGTGTTTTTCATATACAGTTAACTGGTTGTCAGTTGAGGTTCATAATTGTACTATGACCACTTCCATCCTTAACTTTTATGAAAAATATACTTTACCATCACTAACATAGTGTACTGACCAAAGTGCATTGTAATAAGGGTCAGGAATTCACATAAAGAATGGAACTGTGTTTGCGTTGGTACCTGGTATCTTTGATTATTGTTTGGCATATAAGTTGTTGTACAATTTATTGTTTATTTTAGTATTTCAATTCACAAAAGGATGACTCAAATGGATTGTGTGAGTGATAATATCAATAAATCTAAATCTATGTATGTTTAGACAGGGGTTTGTATGTATTAATGTATGTTATATACACTTTGATTCAATAAGTTATCACGATGAACGTGTTTGCACAATGACGCCGCGTATTGCAAAAAATACAGCGAATTAGCTAAGCTTGTCATTAACTATTTTGGAATATTATTTTTTTCTTAATCCTAGAAATGGACAGGTTTTTTTATTTATAACGACACGACGTAATAATGTCATCATTTACTAAATGTGTAGTTTAATTGTATATATTTATATTTGTCGTATCTGTCTGAAATCACTCTCGGGCCAACTTTTGTGAATTGACCTACATTTTTTGTATCATTAGTTGCTTATAATGGTTATTTACGAGGTGTTGCCAGGCTTTATACGATTAGTAAATGATGTTAACCTTTATTTAACGAGAAAAGTACAGTTAAGTGCAAAAATACACATCGAAATAATCTGCTCATAATTATTGCGAGGCAATTTTATTGCATTGCACCTTACTGGGACATAATTATAGTCCTTCTTTTTAATACATACAAATAATCTTGCACTTGACTGCACTTTTTTTAAATAAATAATTGTATGAATTCATATTGTCATGCTATATTCGTATACCTTTTAATATTGATCACCTGGCAACATCAAAAGTCACTAGTTTTTTTAAAACACCTTAGTACAAATTATTTCTATTCATCACAATGAATTTAATTCTTTTATAAATTGTATCGGTAAGATCTATGAATGTTATTTATATGCCATAACCTTTTGTCTCAACATTATACATTATTTCACGAACATTCACTGTTCAGTATTAAATTCACAATTACTCTAATTTTAGTATACTATTTACGTTACGTTTTCTCAGTGTGTGTTGTTAAAAAGTAATATCACAATATTTTGTTAAGATTGTATACCAAAAAAGGAGGATGATACATTTCGCGCTCAGTATGTATTTGCGCTCTAAAATTGTAATGCGAATGTTCAAGAGAAGGAAGAGTCTCATAATCAACTTACATACAAACTTTATACTATATTGAAGTTGAAGTCATAGTCATAGTACTAATTGATAAGTTAAACTAATTTAATTGCTCCTATTGGGCGTACAATGTACCACAGTGCAATGTCTGTTTTGGTTAAGATTGTATGACAACCTCAGTATTAGTTACATTTACGAACCTAGAAGAAAAAAAATCTAAATTATTGTTTTTGACGAATCTAAGGTGGATTATGAAAGTTTTATGCAATTAATCAAGTCCTATTTATTTATTGATTTTCTGAACTAGTCCAACGTAAATTAACTATCGACATATCTAAGCAGGAGTGCTAGATTTATTACTGTATTCACAGCAGACTTGTGAAGGACGAGTCACTCGCGGCTATAAAGACATTATGCAGGTTTAGGGTGCGGCTCCACTGAGGAGGAGAGGAGCGGAGATGTGCAAGATTGACCAATTACATTCTTCAAATTCAAAAAACTGTCATGCGGTCTCATTGGCCAATTTTGCACATCTCCGCTCCTCTCCGCCACAGTGGAGCCACACCCTTACACTTACCCCCTTTATTACTGATTGATGGAATCTAGCAACATTTTATTTTAAATAGGCTTGACTTGGCCGTTTGTCTTTCCCGTTCGTCACCACAGCGCGGCCAAAATATACTAATATAAAATTAAATATTTAATTTACACACACTCTTTCGGTAAGGGTGCCATTACATACACGCAAGCGATGCGGGCCGTAAGTGCGTCATTATGTTATGACCGAAAGTTGCAATAGATTTACAAACATTATGTGCATGTTCAGGTTTAACTAGCCCCTACTTTTTAAATTTATTTAGACCATTTTCAAGTTTACTCAAATATACTTTTTTCACAAAATTATGTGACGCAAAACATGTTGTCTGCGGTCCAAGAATGATAATCTGTCAACTTGCGCCATTTTCCTATCCATTTCTTGCCCGACTTAACGAATAATAGGGAAATACCTACATACCTACAACGTATTAAATTTTACCTGTGCGCCTCTTATAAGGATTGTTACACTATTTATATATTTAAAACGTCTCTTAAACCACTCCCGTGGATATGTAAAGCAAGTCGGAACCGTCACTAATGCAAATCGTTCTGTCACTACTGTACTGGGAACTGAGGTGTTTTGAATGCTTGTCTAGTAGGGACATTAAGAGGGTGAGCTAAGTACCCCATGCTCCCAGATGATCATTACATACTTAAACCTATACTTCATTTTTATATTTTTTATAGAAGTTGCGAACAATTCAAAGAAATATCCATAATCTAGTACTAAATATTTTATTGTTTCATGGCTTTGGATAATCTATTGGTAGGAGTTGATAAAATAACACAAAGATTTAGAAGTACAGGGGTGAATATACGTTTCAACTGCCTAATTTTGGTGACATCATTTTTGCCGAAATTTCTAAACGTCTTAATGTTATATACTTCGTGATTTGTATAAGGTACCTTCCTTCAAATGACATAGGCAGTAGCACATTGTAACGAATAGAAACTTCGGCAAAAATGATGCCACCAAAATTAGGCGGTTGAAACGCTCAGATATTCACCCACCGATTCAATGACAGATTGCAAATTAAACAATTTTTGTATACAAGGTTTGTTTACATTGTTCGCAACTTATTTGTAAAATGAAGTAAAGTATTCCATGGTGTGCTACTAGTTCTCGTTGAAATTCAAAACCCCCATGAATTACAAGATGTATTATTGCAGTCAGTCTACTGTAAATTGTTAAAGGAACATAGTAAGGTAGGTGTAATCATAATAGTACATTACTACCGAGACCGGGAAGTGACTGGTTGCCGGCCGAATATATGTAGACGGCCGAGCGAAGCGAGGCCGGATAGTATTCGGACGGCAACCCGTCACTTCATGGCCGAGGTATGTATAATGCTTTTCTCAAACATGCAATGAAATGAAACAAATAAATTATCACCTTTCTAAGAAATTATAAGTCAACTACATAACTAAGTCTTTGAAACACAACAAAAGTCAAATACGACAGCGACACCTCATTTTTTTTAAGATTGACCTGTTTGAAAGTTGCAAATTTTTTATTTAAAAAAGCGGTATTAGACGACGCGGTCGGTTGGGTCCAATTAATCGCATGCAGTGATCGGGGCCGACGGATCGCGCCGTATAATACTGCTTTTTAAATATTATTTTGAGTAGTTATTATACATTTATTTTAAATTATATAATTTAAATACCTAATTATAACTGCAAAAATTTGCCAATCATTTTTTTTATACTAATATTACTTACAGATAATTATTGGCTAAAAGCCAAGATGCCAGGTCACAACCCTATGTCAAATGAGAATTAAAAAAGAGGTACTTGCCGGCCTAGGCCGGCAACGAGCTACTTCCCGGCCACTTTTTTGGCACTTAACTACAACATTTCATTGCATGTTTGAGAAAAATATTTTTACTATATTCATTCTGTTATATTTGAGATGTAGAGTGGTGGCACCAGTGTTGAAAACTTTTAACTGCAGAGTTGGGCAAATAGTTGTAAGACACCAGTGACAGATACTCCAATCTTACGAATTTATTTGATTGCCTTTTGAGAAGTTTAAATTGAACATAAACTCACTTAATATACCATTCGTCAGTTGAAAGTAAAAAAATGTTTACAAACCTGCAAACTTGCATTATTTCATATCACGCACTTTCAGAACACAATCTTGGTTTTATCACTAACTTAAAACCTCCTGAAGTTCA
Source organism: Thaumatotibia leucotreta (assembly GCA_025490895.1). NCBI lineage: Eukaryota > Metazoa > Arthropoda > Insecta > Lepidoptera > Tortricidae > Thaumatotibia > Thaumatotibia leucotreta. The sequence continues at coordinate 3,447 of JALPQI010031729.1, read as the reverse complement.
CATACATTTTTTGTTAACATTATTGATATTTATTAGTATTAACGTAAAAATACATATATCTGCGAACGTGTTTCACGATATGTGCCAAAGACGTCAAATGCTATGGAATGTCAGCTATATTTGCTTACCTTTTTTTTACTTTCAACTGAAGAATGGTATAGTTATATATTACATACTTACAACTATGTATATTTTCACGCACAGTATTCTGGTGGCCACGTGCATCAATTCTACTGAAATTAGGACATTATTGTTTAAGGGGGTAATGCAAATATGTCGTCGTATGCGCTTTAATATCACAAACATTAAACTAAAGGTTTAAACTGTCGAGTTTTAGGTTTATTTTGTAATGAGTAAGTTACTTTTACGTAGTAGGAATTTAAACTACTTATTGGATAACTAATATTTTGTTGGCATATCTGGCTGGTTAAGTAGACGTAATATATATAATATAATTAAAGTACCTACATAGTAAATAAGGCCATGTCGTGAGGGACTTCCATACCACACGGATCTGTACAAAAAAAAGTGCTCAAAATAATGCATCCTCACTTATTGAGTGTTTCTAAATGCTCAGTCTGTCAACTGATACGAAGTATAATTATAATCGATAGTTATTTTTTGAATTCCGTGTTTTATTATTTATTGATCAATATCATAATCATTTCTAATACAATTTAATTACATCTGTGAATACTTAGCATTGATTATTCTTATGGAAAACGGGAGCGTAGTCTGATATTTATGTATTGTCCTGAAGTAGGAAGAGCCTTCAGCTTACTGAGTTCTATGATCATATTGTAACCACAGCGACGCATTTTATACAAAAATAATTCTTGTAGCAATATGAAACGTAGCCGTCGTTGTAGTTATTTAATAGTTACCTTGTATCACTTTGTGACCTATTTGTGATGTTTCTAAGTATATTTACTTACCTATATATACCTATATTACATATATATGAGTATTAAACTTGTATACATATTATTATACCAGTTCTTACAGCTCCTTCGTGTCGAATGTCGATCCTTTGTCTTCTTAATCGGTCAGTGACGATATTGTATAGAATTTCTGGACAATATTTTTAATCAAACCAGCGTGTACAAAATATCTGAATACGCACACTTATTATCATGTATAGTTTCTAGATATTCGTAAGCACTTTATTGATCCAATATAAGTAACCGATGGCGACTATAACTAGATTAATATTACTGGAAACTCTCACTCTGATAAATATAACATTAAAATAAAATTGAAACATATTTGGAATAGGTTAGATAATGCTCATACCCATTTTCGGATTTTCTGGTACGGTGTAAGATTACTAGTTTAATATCTCACGGAACGTCAAACAAATTGGCAGTTAATTTATCGCTTATGACAGCCACAAGCAATAGTATTTATATTATTTTCATTTTGCTTTGAAACATTATTTATTAATTAAAAACTGCATTGGGGCATAATAAATTCAAACTCAAAACCTTGACCTGTGTTATGTTATGTATAACACATGTCAAAATAAATATACAAATAACTGCATTTTATACGTTTTTATTAAACTGATGTTAAGTTCTTGATGGAAACTACAAATGAAATTGCTATAAAATTACATACGCACACACCCTTTTTACGTTAATTCCATAGGAACCGAAAATTAGGTCGTTAGTTTAAAATCGGCCATGGCCTATATCAATCAGTACAGCTCTAAATCATACATTCACATAGCGATAACGCTACACAAATTACGACTTTTTAACCAGTGCAGAGTACAGTGTTAAGTAATTATTAGCTGGCATAGGAGTTTTTATAGCACGGTAAAAGTAAGGTTATAATGGAATCGAAATTGCAATGGGCCTATGAATTACCTGCGTATCATCGCCTAGCGTACCTATATGTTAGAAGTTTCCGCCTTAAGGTGGTTCGTTTTTCATACTAATGTATTTATTCAAATATGGGTAAATGGAGCATAGTTTTACAATGTAATCACTTAAATCGACAATCATTTTTATATTTGTTTGCGGCAAATTATGTTTCTGTAATATAAAGGGTCGAATACTAGCTTAAATTAGTACGTTATTTTAATAAAGATTTGTCAATATGTGGGTCAACGTCGACAGTGTCATACACCAATCGTACGTTCGGTGTGTGGGTTGGAAAGCGACGTTGCCCATTGGCTGAAAATGCTACGTTGCCGCTCTGCCCTAACGCATTTCCTGCAGTTTATATTTTTCAACAATATCAAACGCAAGCGTTGCTAATGTTGCCATATAGGCCATATCCCCACGCAAAAGCCGAATGAAAGACCTTTTATTATAGAAAATATACCTATACATACTAGTTACATTTATACCTATACTACAGGAAGGATTTCTTACATTTAATGTTTTTATAATAGATGTGCGTACTAAATGATAGTCTCGTGGAACTGAACATAAAACCCATTTGGCAAGGCAACACTAAATTCAAACGTCACTCTGATTCTAAATCACCGGCAGTACTTAGTACTTTATCGTTTTACCATTTGTTTATACCTACAAATCCGAATTGACGCTAAATTGCCTACGATTGTTTAAAATATCTCATAGCGTGCAGTGATTTACATGAGGATATTATGTAGCCACAAACGTCCCGGAAAGGCTATAAAAACCACCGATACTCGGGCCTGAAAAAAACTTGTAAGCGAAGTCTTGGAGAAATGATACTATATTACGGAGAAATCAAAAGGTAAGTTCTGTAGAGGCTGACTTGCTGGATATCTTTCGTCCCAGTATTCAAACAGTTTTTTTTATTATATATTTCCACTATTATTATAACAAAAATGTTTCGATGTTTATTGTTTTCGCAACAACTGCTCATCAGATTGGAATAAGGAAACTTGACATGTAGATAAATAGTAATATATATTATATTATAAGAATAATATTTTTATTTTACATTAATACCGGAAACGTTAGTTTCCCGAGGGATGATGAGTTCCAGGCCTTAAACTATTAAAAATATAACTTATTGTATTGTATTGTATCCTGGCAATTTTTTCCGCAACTCGACATCAAACGTGCCTATTTTGCGTGGTCCCAACGCTGGCCGAGTACTTGTTGGGGAATTCACATACACCCTTGAATTTCTTCGCAGGTGTATGCAGGTTTCCTCACGATGCTTTCCTTCACCGTAAAGCACTTGTGAATATCAAATGATATTTCGTAAAAATATAACCATTTTGTAGATACTCCCTGAACCTGTTTTGAACCCAGGTTCACTCCCTAACTTCGCAGTCAAGTTCACCACCACCTAACTAGACAAAGCTGAAATGTATTTTTTATTCCAGTAATCATCATACACCATTTTGACGATGAGTATTCTGATTTCAGATCCAGGGCCAACTGCAGGTGTCACAATATGTGTAGATGCGTAAGGCTCACTTCCAAGCAACACACACAACGTCAA